>SRPQ01000086.1:0-51935 GCA_018360075.1 Claviceps cyperi | reverse complement strand
TTCCCATATAGGAATGCGGGCCCTTGATCGACACCGAGCGGAGCGCAATTTCCGATGTTGAGATGACAACAGGCTTTCACTAACTATATGTCAGAGCCTAGAGGCAAAGGCGGAACTTGAAATATGTATGTGCATATGTAGTACAAAAAATACGGCTTGACATACACTGGATACCACCTGCATAGGTAGACAGGAACCGTGACGACGCAGCCCGGTATACGTATCTACCCATATGCCAGGCTCATGGCATGCCGAATTACCGTCGTGGCGTTTCATTTACTTTAGGTAGGTGCGTATATCGTCCGCACTTGAAGCTTCCAAAAACATGCAAGACCAGCAAGAGCCGAGCGCAGAGTAAGTTGACGAACCGTCACGTGTCTGAAGTGGGTCACCTTTTCTCCGCTGACAACACCAGGCCGTCAGTCGTCACAGTGCACGATGGAACCAGCAAAACCTCATACCGAGGCCGAACCTGGGCCATTGCCTCGCCGTCATTCCCTGTCGCTCGCACCTCTGCGCCATGTTGAACCTCTACATTTGGGGCCCGGCGTTCGGTCTGCCCTCGATCGATCCCGACTGTCTAGCCATTTTGCTGTACCTGGACACCACCCTCCCCAGCGACTCGTGGCGCATCATACCGTGCAATGATCCCTCCATCAGTCCATTGAGTATGCACCTGTCTGGCTAATTTCCGCGCCCACACCTCGCCCTGGGGTTAGTCTGCCACAACCGTTCTCTCTAACTCTATGTAATTTCCCGTCTCTCGCTTCTCTTGCAGATCTCTTACCCGCCATCAACCACTACGGGAGCTGGACGAGCGGCTATCTTCCGATTATCGAATACACCAAGCATCACTTCAACCGCCGGAGCGAGAAGCACGAGGATCTGAGCCCCACCCAACAAGCTGATGCCGTCGCGTACTGCTCGTTCCTGACGGCCAATGCTGCACCCCTCGTTTACCTATCCCTCTATGTGTCAGCCGCGAACTGGTCAACGACAACAAGACCGGCATATAGCGCGCTGTTGCCGTTTCCTCTCACATGGACTTTGCCGCCACTCATACGCGCAGAGGCCTGCCAACGAGCAGAACACCTGGGCTTAGCCGAGCTCGATACCGACTTTGATCCTAATGGCGTCCTGCACCTGACGGCTGGCCGTGATGCTCTTCCCGAAACGTTTCGCAGGCACTTGCCCGCGCGGACGAAGAAGACGGTCCGTGGGGAAATGACACCCGAGCAGGCATCTGCTATTAGATTATACGCCCTGGCTGAGGATTGCTTGTCTGTACTGAATGCCCTGATGGTCGGCCAAGGCGATGAGGGAGCAAGGCCATGTTTCTTTGGTCATCACAAGCGTCCGTCATCGGCTGACTGCCTGACCTATGCGTATCTGGCTCTGATGACGGTGCCTCCCGTGCCGCGGAGTTTTCTCAAAGACTACATTTTGGCGGAACTGCCGCGGCTAGCCATTGTGGGGACATGGGTTAGTGGCTTGTCGTTTGAGCTGGCCCCCGTTCCGCGCCCTACCATTTTCGAGTGTGCGGCCCGAGTGACCGACTCCTTGTTCAGGAGAACACCTACGATTGGGGAGCATTACGCGAAGGAGATGCTGTATCGAAAGGAAGCTGGTAAATCAGGCGTACACCCGCGAACACTCATCATGGCTATGGGTTTACTGGCCGCAACAGCGGCAGCGTTTGGGTACGCACTTCAGCTCTACAAGACTCTTGGCCCGCTTGGGTCCAGTACACAGATTTGGCGGCAGCGGCAGCTGCAGCCAGGCCGAGGGAATAAACTAAACCAGTTTGGAGACCTTGGTTCCATGTTGGACAGTGCAATGAGGGCGTATGAACCTGCCCCTTCGCTAGCATCTGGGCAGAATGGACCTGCTACTGGACGTTTGATAGAAGCTGATTCGGAGGTGGATTGAAGATTCTCCTCGGTGAGAAGAAGAAGATACAAGGGGAGACAAAGAAATTTACAGAAGAGAAAGAGCCAGGACCCCCCCCCCCCCCCCTCATGATATTTGTCGTCTTCCTCTTATCTTGTCGATGAATCGTGCCATATAATCTTCTCAAACCATACACTCCATGCGTATGCATGCTTTGCATTTATATTCACGGGTGAAGCTTCTCTTGGTCGACTGTCGCTGTTTGCTACAGCGAGTCTTGATTTGGCATGTACGGACCCTTGGCTAGGACACCATGTCTTGCGCACGAACGAACACTGGCTTGACTATTCGCGACTTCGTGGGCGGACAACACTCCGGATTAAGCTTACAGGGAACAAATCCGTTGCCACGTATAACAGTGCATATGAATTGAGTGGGTGGCTACCATTCGAAAGGATTCCATGAGGTAATAGCTGTCGAGTCGAGTAAGGATCAAGGAGAGAGCGTGTGCGCGGAGGAAACGGGCTTTGAGTCGTTGCGGCCGTGTAGACGACGCGCATGATGAGCACATGGGCTGGTGACAGTAGATATACTTGAGTCGTGCCATGATCATGGATCCTTCCCGTAGTGCTTGCTGGCTGGGCCAGTGCGTTTGAGTCGAATTTGATTGTACGTCGGATTGGTAATCGAGCTTCTCTGGGTCGAAAGGTTCCTCTAGCTGTTCGTTCATGATTTGTAACTGCTCACTCTTACATTTCACACATGGTTCCCGCGTCTCGTCCCCTGTTCTCGAGCATCTATCTGAAGAAAAAGGTCTGTTATGGTAGTTCCGGTATCCAAAAAGCCGGCATGGCATGGCGGAAGCGCCCCAACTTACCCTTCCATGCCTGCACTACATGCTCTGACTCGTTCCAGTTGCTGTATCTTCTGTCCAGCCGTTCAAGTAGAGAGAGAGAGAGAGATGGGCTTTTCACACTTAGCCTCAAGATCCGTTGCTCGCGGTGTATCGGCAAATTGAAGGCCAAGTGAAGTGCATTCAGGGGTCAGGGGTCTTTATTCTCCCCATCTCTGTGCATCATCGATGCTTGCGAACAAAGCACCTCTGTTGTTTCGATTCACGTGAGCAAAACAAGGTAGAGATTACAAGTTTCATACAGACAAATCAAAGAGAGCCCCGTTGGAACGCCTCCAGCATTCGTAGTCATATACGTATGTACTATATCGTCCCCCTGCCCTCATATCTGCTTCACTTCTTTCCCAACCATCTCCGGCCTATCGACCTCCCACTCATCCCGCAATAACGCAAACGTCAAATCCGTAACCAGCAAGCTCTGCCCCAGACTCCACACCAAAGTGATGGCGTAGAAGAAATTGGCGTTGCCGCTCCCCGCGTAGATCCACAGGTAATAAAACGCAGGGCCAAGAAAGGTGGCGTGGAGTAGCGTTGCGGACGCCACGTACGTGTATCTCATGAGCGGAAACACGTGCCAGTACAGAGGCAGCATGGCGAGAAACAGGCTCGTGTCCGAGATGGACGGGTATGGCTTGAAGATGGAGAAGATGCCGAGCAGGATGGTGAGCACGGCGAGTGGCTGCTTGCGGATGCGGATGCAGAGCCCGCCCACGTAGGCGGTAAGATGAAGCCAGAAAACGGCGAGGAAGAAAGCGCGGAAGGAGTCGAACATCTCGATAAAAAAGTACCACCAGAGGCCGACGTTGGGGGTCAGGTCGGAGAGGGTGAGCTGGATGCCGTAGGTGCGGGAGAGGAAGGCCCATGAATTGTTCGTCAGGAGATATGACGTGCCGAGGAGGGCGGCGAGACAGGTACTCGTGACGGCGACGCATTTGGTGGCGAAGACGAGGCAGTTGCTCCTTGGGCGGCGCTTGTCGTCATCGGGCTGGCGGTCGTGGGAGAGAAGGATGAGCGGCGGGAGCAGCAGAATCGGGTACATGGAGAGATACGACGCGAAGGAGAGGGCCATCATGGCGTTGAATGTTGAGCCTGAGACGGCGCGCGACACGGCGTGCAGGATGGCGCATGTTGTGAATGCGCTGGTCGATCGGCCGATGCAGCTTGCTATTGTGAAGGGGTTGAAGAGAAAGCTAGCCGTTGGGAGAAGAGCGAGTCACCAAGTTAGTCGTTGCCTTCTATTATCCAATGTCCGTTTGGGTCAGATTGGGGATCCTGACTGCCGTAGCGACAGTCGAGGCATAAGAGACAGGTACGTACGCCGCTGCAACAACCAGTCCAGATGCTCGTCTTCCTCTCCGCGGCGACGAAAAGAGCCTCGACTGTCCCGCCTCCCCTGAGTCTGCGAGTCTCCAAAGTGCATCGGCGCTCAGCACATCAACGAGGATGTACAGGATCGAAGTGAAGATGGGCCACGCCTTGACGTCCGGCAGCAGGGAGAAGAGCGGGAGAAGGAGAGGAGCCTGGTGGAAGACGCCGCCGTCGTACGGCGAGACATTGTGGTTGTAGAGGAACAATCCTTCTTGCACTTTATTCGCATCGACCAGTCAGCGACTTGCGGACGTTCCAAGAACGATCGGGGAACAGCGGGAGCGCACATACATCGCTTGAAGCTGGTGACGGGGGTGGAAATCTCGACGCGACCCGTCAACAGGTCTGGCAGGCCGGGAAAGGCGAGGGCAAGGAGCAAACGGAGAAGTGCAGCGCCGGCGTAGACGCCAGCTTTGCCCCGTGGTGTCATGCTAGAGGCCATGGCATCTCTTCAGGCCATTGCGAAAGTTTGAGCGCTTGGTTGTTGTGAGATCATGGAGGCCACTTGGCAGCTCTCGGCCGGAGGGACATGGACGTGGTGGAGACGGCAGTAGGAGGTACCTGACGTATGGGGGAAGCTGGGTACAACATACTTTCATATGTCCGAGAAAATCAGAAAAGAAGGCATGTACATAAAAGCAAGGTTTATCAATATGTCCCCGTCTTGCATTGCTCTTACTTGCGGTCCATCGTCTTGTCTTACATGGGATGCCCAAATCGCAAGGCGGGTTCTAGTAAGTGACAACAACAAACACACTTAATATTGGGTATCCCGGAGAGGAACCGTTGACTATTTATCAATTTTATGTTGAGTTAACCTGGTCATCTTTCATGAAGAGCTCTAGAGTCTGACACAGCCGCCATTGACACAAGAGAAATTGCTGGTCTACCTCCGCGTACGCATGTACTCCCGCAGCCATCTCGAAGCAGCCCCAATGCCCCCATGCTTTTGCTTCAATGTCCCCACCTGAAGTCATGACCCCAGCTGGGCGGTGAGATGTGTTGCAGCTGGTGGAGAGAGCGCTAGTCCCAAGTTGATTGTCGAACCAGGCGGTGGCTCCCGGCAATAAAATTTCCCGCCTACTGGAGCGAAAAAAGTTGTATTGCATTTGCAACACTGTGGGAAAACCGGCCAGCGACTTTTATTAACGATCCTGCAGCCGACCAAGACCACACTTTGTCGCCGTCGCATCCACGTTCACACATCACAATGCCTCGGATAAAGAAGAAGGGCCAAGCCGGTGCGGCCAAGAACTACTTGACCCGTAATCAGGCCATTCGAAAGCTGCAAGTTAGCCTTCCTGATTTTCGTCAGCTCTGCATCTGGAAGGGCATCTACCCCCGCGAGCCCCGAAGCAAGAAGAAGGTGTCCAAGTCGTCCACCGCTTCCACCACCTTTTACTACGCCAAGGATATCCAATATCTTCTTCATGAGCCGCTTTTACAAAAATTCCGCGACCAAAAGGTCTTGGAGAAGAAGATCTCAAAGGCCCTCGGCCGGGGAGATGTCGGCGATGCCCAGAGACTCGAGGGCAACGCCTCGCGTCCCGACAAGACCGGCAAACCCCGATACACACTCGACCATGTCGTTCGTGAGCGTTATCCGACCTTTGTCGATGCCTTGCGGGACTTGGACGATTGCCTGTCCATGCTGTTTCTGTTTGCGAACCTGCCTTCTACGTCCAGCGTGCCTGCCAAGATGATTGCGCGATGCGAGAAACTGTGTCTCGAGTTCCAGCACTACCTCATTGTGTCGAAAAGCGTCACGAAATCTTTCTTGTCTATCAAGGGCATCTACTACCAGGCCAACATTCAAGGCGAGCAGGTTCTCTGGCTCGTGCCTTACAAGTTCAACCAGAGAATTGTCGGCGACGTCGACTTTCGAATCATGGGAACTTTTGTTGAGTTCTACATGACTCTTCTCAGCTTCGTCAACTTCCGGTTGTACACGAGTGTCGGCCTCAAATACCCACCCAAATTTGATGCTGCCAAGGACGCGAATGCCGCTGAATTGGGCGCCTTCACCTTAGAAGGAAAGACATTGGTTGGTACCGAAGAAGAGAAAAAGACCGAGAAAGCTTCCAGTCACGAGGTGGATCCCAAAACACAGGCTGCTGTCAACAAGGTGCTGAAAACTATTAAGGCCGGCACAGAGGAAGCCGCTGTCGGCAAGGATGTCGAGACAGGTGCCAGTGCTGCTGCTGATGAGGATCAGACCAACTCCGGTGCCATTGACAAGTTCGAGCCGGTAGCACCAGGCGGCGATGTGCTCTTCCAGCCAGATGCTAGTGCCAACGACCACGCAAAGTTGTTCTCAAACTGCACCTTCTACCTCTCTCGTGAAACGCCCCGGCAGTCGCTCGAGTTCCTGCTGAAGGCGTTTGGGTGCAAGCGTGTTGGCTGGGACCCTGTGCTCGGTGACGGAGCCTTCACCACAAACGAACTGGATCCCAACATCACACATCAGATTGTCGATAGACCTCCCATTGAGGCTGTGGCAGAAGGAAGTGATGCTGATGAGGAGGATAATCAGACGTCGCAGAAGCTGGCTGTCAATCGCCGAGTACCCGGGCGCATCTACGTTCAGCCGCAGTGGGTTTGGGACTGTATCAACGACGTAGACCTCAAGGAGCCTCATCTGTATGCTCCAGGAGCAGCGCTGCCGCCGCACTTGAGTCCGTTTGTACGCAATGTCCAAGGCGCGTACGATCCTACAGTGCCCCTGGAGGACCAAGAGCCCGAGGCGGAGGCTCTTGAGGCCGACGAGGACGCGGATGAGACTGTGGAGGGAATGGATGTGGACGAAGACGATGATGAGGAGGGCGACGAGGATGAGAACGAGGAAGAGGATAAAGGCGCCGATCAGATGGATGCCGAGCTCGATGACGATGAATCGGCAGACGACGATGCCCTGCGCCAACAAGAACTCGAGGCTGAGCTGACGGGCGCCCCAGTTAAGAGCAAGGCCACCAACGTCAAGGCCAAGGCCAAGGATCAAGCGAGAAAGGCCCTGAGCAAAAAGGCCAAGGAGGAGGCCGAGGACCTGGAGCGCGCCAAGGGTATGCTGAGCAAGAAGAAGAGAAAGCTCTATGAGCAGATGATTTACACAAACAACAAGAAGAGTGCAGAAGACCAGAAGCTGAGGTCCAAGAGGAGAAAGCTGGAAAAGGAAAAGGCAAAGACAAAGGGCAAGGCGTAAATGCGGGCTTGTATTGGTATGGATTGAATTTTGTGTCGAAGCAGCTACAGAATATGGAGATTTTTCTACGTTTTTTTTTTTTCCAGCATTTGCGGCACGAGTGGGTTACTTGTTAATTGGGAACATAGAATCAAATGAATCGTTTGAAGAAACAGGTTTAATTTGTCGTCATACTCTGAAGTATGCACAGGGTCTCATTATGCAGGAATCCAAATCGCCGATACCGGCGATATTTGTTATAAACACGTGACCATTCCGCACATGATACTTGGGCAAATGCTTCAAAGATCAATTGATCGAATGTAGATTGGATCCAGAGGCGCCATTCTCGAGAGACCCGGGAGACATCATCTTGGAGGATAGTGAGGGCTTAGCAATTGAAGTCGAGGATGACGATGCCAATGAAGCGGAAAATGAGGCTGACATTGCAGCTCACAATGACACAGGAGACGATGACGTCGCCATTCAGGAGAGTATTGGGATGTTGTTGTGTAAGAACATGAGTAAGTCAATTAAGCATTTTTTATTTAACTTATTTGAAAATCTATTTCCCACTTTTCAAATTCACATTCGACCAACTGATCTTTGAGGCATTTGCCCAAGTATCATGTGCGGAATGGTCACGTGTTTATAACAAATTTCGCTGGTATCTCCGTACTCCGTAATGGAACCCTAATAAGTGATAAGTACTAACCAAATACGGAGTATATTAGGTACCTACCTACTCTGTACATGCCTACATACATACATAGGTACCTGGGTAAGTACAGTAGAAACTCGTTATAACGATGCGGCTGCGTCTGAGCATCGTTATATCGTGAATATCGTTGATCTGAATTGGGTCACGTGGTCACATGATGCATACCCTATACAGAAACGCTAGAGTTTTTCAGGCACAAATTTCACGTTACAGCGCATGCATCGCTAAAAAAATGAAAGGCAGACATCTGTTTTCTTGTTTATGGTATTCTCTAATTGATTCTAACTCATCAGTCATATTTGGGATTGAGTGGGGGACGTGGACCGTGAAAGCAAAGGTCATTCATTGTTGGAAGCACATGTGTGCATTCATATACATACACAAAACATATGTTGATAGATTTCATGTTGCCGGAACTCAAAGATACATATGTTCTCTTGTGCTTCGTGGCAGTAGTGGCGGGGGTTGTAGTAGCCATTGGGAGATGAAAACGGTGTGCGTTAATGCGCGAGGGATGGGTTGGGATGTGATGGTGAGGCAAAGTACGAGAAGTTTGGTCGGCCTCGGGAGATTTTTTTTATGCCGGATGACTCGTTATAACGATACCGGCCATTTTTCGGGACCGGACTCCGTCACCGGAGAAACCCAAACCCACCTGAACTGACAATGCGACAGCAAACGTCATATCGCAATGAACGTTTGTATGTCGCCCGCAACAACATGAAAAGACATGCCATGTACGCGCAATAACGCCCTCTACGCGACAGAGAAAGAGGGCACGTTGCCACTCTCTACTATTCCGAACGGTCGAAGTACGTAACAAAAGGCGATGACGTCCAGCCCAGAACCACCGACTGCGGCACGCAGACAATGGGAGGAACTCGACAGCGATGACATCGCTTCGGTGATGTCGGAAGACTTGTACGAAAATAGGCCTAATCGATGGACGGGCCCGCGGTCGACATGGCGGGCTCTAGTTCGGGAGGAGCGCATGCTCTGGCGGTCGATGCAGCAAGTCGTCGACCAGGATCTGGCGGTGCATTTGTACAATGCGTTTGCGCTGAAGAGGCGGGACTTGGATGCGAGAACGGCCCAGGGACTCACTATGAAGCTGGTAAGTGTTTCAAAATCTATGTCGCGATCAAAAATGCCGTTGCGATCTCTCTCCCTTATTATCTTTTTGGGTTTCCCTTGAACCTCCGTCTCTCTTCTCCACTGGGACACGTTTCTGACTTAAACGCCATTTTTGAGTTCACAGGGCGATGGACAAGAAGCTATCTGGGCACCTCCCAAGGTATGGACCGCGTGGCCGCTGCAGGAGAGACAGGTTCCGCCGGAAGGCCTCTTCAAGGAAGCGGACGACGAGGCCAAGGCGTTCACGCTGCGCCGGCAGGAGAAGAAGCTGCCCAGCTCGGAGCTGCAAGAGGAACTGGGGGCGACGATTTTGCGGATGGCCAAGGAGCGGTTTCGGCGACGAGAGCAACAACGACAGCAACGACAACAAGAACGAGAACAACGACAACGTGAGAGACTACTGCGACAACAACAGATGTCTAGGTCTAGCTCGATTGCGTCTTCTATCGAGACGCCTTCCCGCGCTGTTTCGCTCAAGTTTGAGGAATCAGAAGACGAGACTTTTCTTTCTTCGTTACCCCCCGGGAGGACAATGTTCTCTGACGACGATGAGAAAGTCAAATTGTCTTGGACCAGCGACGACGAGCACAACGATGATGATGATGGCGGCCAGGAGGGTAATGAAGGCTCGCAACCCGATCCCGAATCACCGACTCAGGACTATGAACCAGCCATAGCAGCCGACGACCAACTAACACAGCAGCTCCTCCGCCCCTCCATCCGCCACATCCTCACCCAGCTCGACCGCACCCTCACAGCCCTCCACAACAGCCGCGTCGCAGGCCAAATCCACATCTTCGACTCGTCCGACTCGTCCATGGAAGACGATTCCGACGCAGCACCCGCGCGCGGTCGAGGACGACCTCGACGAATGCCCCAGCCAGGCAGCAGAGATACCCCTCCCGCAGCAGCAGCAGCAAAAACAGCAGCATCCCCTCAGCGCAGACGCGGCCGCCCTCCCAAGGTTCGCGTGCCGCTGGAGGGAGAAACCATGGAGGAGATGCAATTTCGTCTTGCGCGCCAGTCACATCGACGTCTTCCAGTCACGGAAAAGGACAAGGAAGCTGCGTTTCTGGCCTGGCTGGAGGAGGGCGACCAGCAGATGCTGCAGGAAGCGCAGACTCAAAATCAAGAATCACCACCACCACGGGAACCAGAACAAGAACCAGCATCCCCTTCTTCATCTCATGGAGGAGCCTCTCCGCCATCTCAGACCGGAAACATTCAGCGACGACTTCGAAAATGGGGTCTCCGCGACTGGAGCGACGTGCTCGGTGCAGCAAGCCTCGCTGGCTTTCCTCCCGACGTCATTGCGCGAAGCACGCAGCGCTGCGCTAGCCTCTTCAACCAAGGCATGACAATGCGCACACTGAATGAACAGCCCCTTTCCAGAGGACCTGGGCTTACAATAACCGAGTTTCGCCCCAAGTCTGTGGCCACCACGAAGACACAGGGCCTGGGGGGCTCTCTCTCTCTCTCATCAACAGCAGCGCTCTTCTCCACCGACTCTGATTCTGATGGCGACATTGACTCCGAGTCTGATACGTCCCGCGAGACACTCCGCTCTCGGAAACGTATTTTCTCGCGCTCATCAGTTCCACTCGATAGCTCACCCATCCGGTCTCGTGGCCGCAGCCGGACCCGCCGCTCCCCTTCCGGCTCTGCCGCCTCGAATCCACACTCACGGTCACGGTCCCGATCGCGTTCCTCGGCTGGTCTGTTCTTGTGTGCCGTGCCGACTTGTTCTCGCGCGGTGGGAGGTTTCGCTCGACGTCTTAATTTGCGTCGGCATATGCAGCTTGTGCATCCGGGCTATGCGGAGGAGGAGGACGATTCGGAGAATGAGGTGGTGGGGGCGGTGCATGTGGATGGGTTTCTGAAGATGATTCATCCGGGGAAGGGATGGAGGGCGGAGGATGTGTTGCCGAGGAAGAGGAAGAGACATTATGGGAGAGGGGGATAGTAGAGATGGATGAGGGAGTTGGGAGTTGCATGGAGTGATGACATGACATGATGATGACTGTGGTTGTTTCAGGGGGGAGCCTGGCTTGCTGTTTCTGGTAGTCATGCGGAGAATGTAGCGGGATATATTCGCCATTTACTTGGGCATCTATTTGGAAAACGATTTCTCGTGTTAGATTGGCACAGCTTTTCGGTAGTGGTCATGTATAGTCATAGTCATGTAGAGACAAGACTGTGTGTTATACCACGTCAGCGTCATTCATCAACCGACATGCTTAGTGGCAGGCAGAACGAGTGAGGTGAATCGGAGCTGTCCTCATTGAAAATGATCATGTCATATTCGCAGAGAGTCAGAATCAATATAGGTCGCTACAGCCGTTCCAGCTACGATATTGATATTGAAGCAAGAACCGTTGATTACATGATGCCGGAGGCAATGAGATGGACGAGTAGGAGGGTGACCGAAAGATGTCCGTTTTGGATTTCTAGTGTAGAAAGAAATAGCGGCTCATTCGAAAGCTATTGGAATGGAAATATGCTCGACGATTCGTCTTATTCAAAGTGACGAAAGAAATGTGAACTCGCTCCAATGGAAGAGTAGCAGTAGCAGAAGAAGAGTAGACAGAATCCCATACATGACCCCTATCTATCCGTCCCGATCACCCCTGTTCCCATGCCTATAAAATATGTACGAACACGATCAAACGACGCATAAGAGACGAAAAAAGAACAAAAGAAAAGACAAAAAGGGGTATCTAAGCCGGTCAAATAAACCCTGCATCGAGTAATGTCAAGGCCGCACGCCATCAGATCGAATGAGGAAGCAAGAATGATTGCACATGGACAAATCACCGCTGAAAACAACAAAGAATCAAACACACAAGCTGAGGGATCCCCCCCGCCCGACCTTGTAGGAGGCTTTCCCCAAGCTGTGAAAACAAGGTGCTTTACAATCGTCAACCCGAGCCTTCCCACAACCCGTTACAGCAAGCCCTATCCAAAAGCCGCGCCCGTGACCAGATAGAAGCATCCCTCAATTCAGCCTCGGACTCTTCCTCCTCGACAAGCTCTGCTCAAACCTCCCCGGCACCATATTCTCCCGCCCCTCCATCAAAGCAGGCTGCCTGGCAACCATGCGGCTCACGGCGCCCCTAGTCGTCGGCTTCTTGAAACTAGGCAGCGTATGCTCCGGCGGCATGGACATGATACTCGCGCGGGGATCAAACGCCGCTGCACCGCCACCGCCGCTGGTGCCCATGGATGAGCTAGTCGATGACACATTCGGGTTAACTTCCCGCAGACTAGCACTGGACTGCCTTTTCGGAATAGGCGAGCTCTTGTGGCCACTGTCGAGGAACACGGCTGACATGTCCATGGATTCGTCCCCGAGGGAAAGTAAAGAGGGGTCTTCGTCCATTTTGGCGACGATGATGTCGTGGGGTTGTGTGCGAGGTAGCTTGGTTGGGTACTCGTAGGTTACTTTTTGGGGGGTCTCCCCTGTGGGTTGATATTCTTGCAGGGATGTGGCTGCGATGCCTTCGCGGAGGTTGACTAGTGGTTGGCAGAGTTGCGACTCGAGGGGCTGCAGACCGTCGTTAAGGTCGTTTGTGTCCAGGTCCATGCCTTCGCCGAGGTTCTTGACTCGTTCAAAAGAGGTCTTGAAGTGGGCTGCTATGTTTCCATAGGACTGTTCGACCGTGTTGGATAACGATTGTAGAGACTGGTTGTGAGTTTTATGCTGGCTGGCGTTCTCGAGTTTTGCCCGGCTGACAAAGTCGTCCAGAGCCTCCATTTGTGAATCCAGGTCGTCTGTCTGTTCCTCTGCTACGCGGGCCGTCTCGGCGTGGATAGACTTAGCCACGTTCTGTATGGCTGTGCTCTGATCGCTTGCGGCGGTCCAGTCATCCTTGAGCTTGTTCTTGAGCTGATCGCGAGATTTCTTCACGTCTTCCATTAACACGTTCTCTTTACTGTCCCAGTCGGTCATGCCTTGGGAGTATTGCGTCATGGCCGTCTCCATGGACGTGTTGGACTCGCCGACACTCCTTTGAATCAGTGCTACCCGGTCGACAAGCCTGGCCTCTTGCGCCTCAGCCTGGGCATTGAAGAGACTTGACATCTGCATCATGAGTCTCTGCCTGTCTTCGGCGGATTGACGGCGCTCTTCTTCTAGCGCCTCTTGGACACGAGTCGACAGGCTCGCATTCTGTAGTGCGATCGTGTTCATGGCGCTCTGCAATTGCCGGCGCAGACTATCTGCCTCGCTCCGTTGTGCGGTGATGTTTTTTACAAGATCCTCGAATGCTGATTTAAAGTCTTTGCCGAGGTTGCTATATGAGTTGTGTAGCTGCCTGGCGTTAGCAAAGAATCGGCCACCGTCACAAGGCAAGAGGTGAATGGGCCTCCTCCCTCATAAAACGCAAGAGAAAAAAACATACCTGCGTGTGAAAGACGACCATTTCCTGCAGAACGTCGCCTGAAATCTTCTCGGCGGCGTGTGACATGACCTGAAGCCTCTCACCCACCTTATCCTTGACCGTATCGCGAATCTTCTTGATCCCGTCGAGCACCTCATCCATGCCATCCTTGGATTGCTGTTTCTGCTCCAGCAGTTGCTTCTTGAACTCAGCAAATTCATTTAGATGCTCATCCAGAAAGGCCTGTGTGGACACTGTTCTTTGCAGCTCCTCGGCCACGAAAGAGCTCATTCGTCGTGAGATGCTGGTAATATGCCCCTGTTGCTCCTCCTGGAACTCCAACACCCGCCGCTCTACCATCGATGTCACGTCTCCGACTTGCGCCTGCGACGTTCCCCAGGTGGCTCGGTTCAGTGATTGTAGGTCTGATTTCCGCTTATTCTTGGCGCGTAGACCCGTTACATCGTGAACAGTCTTCTGTAGCTTGCTGATGAGCTGTCCGCCAATCTCTGTCAGCTTTTCTTCAGTCTGCTCGTGCGCCTTGCGTAGCTGTGTTTCTTCTGCAAGGGTTCTGCGCGTCGCAGAGAGGACAATATCCGTCTGGTCGAGGACTCCCTTGGTCTCGTCAAGTTGAGCTTTGGTCCCCTCATGATCCTTCTTCAACCCCATAAATGAAGAGTTCATGGCGAAAAGCTCATGGACTTTGTTCCTGAGATTGGTCTCTAGTGTCTCAATCTTGGCTACTTGCTCCTCCATAACAATGCGGCGAGTCTCACTTTGTGCTGTCAACTCTTCGTAGGCATCGTTGGAAAGGTAGACGCCATTGCGCTGTCTTGTCGAGATGAGCTCGCCCTTGAGCTTTTCGATTTCGGTGGCAAAGTCGTTGAGCAGCATTCTCTTGTTTAGCATAGGGTTCACCTGAGGTTTGTTCTTGATGTTCTTGGCGCGGAATGCGTAGTCGAGAGTCGATATGGTCTCTTCTAGATTCGCTTTTGCCGGTGATATGGTGGCGATGATGCACGTCTTGGTTCGACCGCCCAGGGAGTCTTGGAGAAGACGCGTCAACTTGGACTCTCTGTAAGGTATGTGGGAGCCGCGATCCACCAGTGCGTTAATGACGCGGCCGAGTGTCAGAAGTGACTTGTTGATGAGACCAGCCTCAGCAGCCCGCTTATTTTCAGCTCCAGATCGTTGAATGTTTTCGCTTCCAGCCAGGTCCACCAGATTGAGCTTCCCGGCGCTGACAAAGTCGTCTAGACCCTGGTCGTTGGTCTTCTTGACGTACGCGGTGATGGTGAAGACGGTATGGCTTCGCGAGCTTAGATCGTTGCATTTAGTCGCCGCTACCTGGCGTTTCAAGCTGCCGTCCTGAAGCACCTTGATACCCTCGGACGCGTTTTTGATGTGTTTCTCTTCCATGCCCTGTACCATTGTGGCGGCGTGTCCTTTTCTCGATGCATCGTCGTAGATTTTGAGCTTGGCGCTCTCATCAACGGAGAGGAGATCGCGTAGTTCTTCGTTGTACAGTTCTATAAATGAACACTTGACGCAATGTTCCCGATCGTCTATTTCAAGCTTATTGAATAATTGGTGCAGCACGCGCGGGATGATGCCTGCTTCGCCCGACAACATGCCCAACGCTTCACTCATGTCTCCGGACATGGTATACGTTTTTCCTGTGCCAGTTTGGCCGTAAGCAAAAATGGTGCAGTTATATCCTGCAAGCATCTGGCAAAAAAAGAGAAGAGACTCGTGTTAGGCGGTGATAATAAAGGCGGCGTCTAGGTGAAGTTTTGGACCGACGACATACCTCTTCCAATATTGGCTTGACCGTGTCGTCAAACACCATGTTCTGGTCCGCTGCCTGTGAATACACGCGGTCAAAAGTATAAGACTTGTTGCTCAGCGCATTGGGACCGAGCATCAACCCAACAGCTTTGCCCTTGACGCCGTCGGCCTGAACCACAACGGCGCTGTTTTCTTTAATTTCGCGCTGACTTCGGCCGCGACACCTCACTACGACAGTGATATTTGTCTCCTCACCGCCACTACTGACACTGCCACCGACTTCGGAGTCATAATCGCGTTCCTTGCGCTTTGTGCCCGTGGCGGCAGTTGATATCGAATCGGCGGGAGAGGTGGCGCGGGCGCGATCTGGATTTCCTCGGGCGCCATTCAACGACGAGGGCTGTCTGATTGATGATGAACGGCCAGCAGGCTGTCTTGTGGGAATGAGCCGACTGCCCGCAGTTGAGCGGATGCCGCTGCTCATTGTTGGTCGGCCCAGCTCTCGATCCGAACGCGTGGTTCGTCGCGAGGCCATGATGGCTTCAGTCGGCGGCGCGAGTCGGGCGCGTCAACGGATAGGGTGGTTACTGAGGGAGGTGGGCGCGACAACGTATTACAAGAAGATGTTGTGCACGGCGGACAGCACCAGCGACGACGCAAAAGAATATCTTCAGAGCAGAGGCTTATTGCAGGATCCTTTTGCGGTCTGGAGCTCTTGTGACGGCTCTCCTGAGGTGGGGAGGGCAGTAGAGGACCAGAGGTACATGCAGCTCCGCGTGCAAAAGTCAATAATACTGCAGTCACAACTGCTCTTCTCTACTTGAAGCCCCACACCACCGCGGCACTGCCGTATCTGGTGTTGCTACGGCAACGCCACTCTTGTCGGCGCCAATTGGGCCATTTCACAGTGTGTTTGCACTATGTAGTACCTACCTATGTTAATGTATTACAACATCAACATGGCAACAATGGCGACGATGTGAAAGCACCTCAACATGCCAAACAACAGGCAATTGGGGGTCATGGACTCATGATGATTGTCTCTTGAACTTCTCATCACTACCGAGATTGACAGGTCGACGGCACAGCAGCGCAGCACGACTCAGCTTGGCAAGCGGCCGCAGCAACAAGCTGGATCGAGCCAGACACATCGATTCAGACACGAGTCACGACTCAGATATGAAGGAGCCTTAACCTTACAGTACTCAGGTGAAGAACAGTCGGGTGTCTTCTCTACGGAGTACATACATTGGTGTTTGCGGCGCCATGGCACATGGTCCAGAATTCACGTAAAGTTAGGAGGTACCTACCTAATGTACTCCATATGTACCGGAGAGAGAATCTGGGGATCACCACTTCGCGAGACGCCGAGTTGGCATCCCGCCTTTCCTTCTCGTATGCAGCTTTGAGGTAATTGCGTATTTGTCAGCGGGAAATGAATGGCCACTGACTTCCTCGACCGCTTCTGGGTCCGGGATTAGTCAATGCATAAGCGGAAGCCTCTGCAGCAGTTGCTAGGTACAATGCACCAGGAGGTACCTAAAAATGGATGATGGGGGCCGTTGCCGGCCGTCGCCACTCGCGCCCATCGGTACAAATTAGCTCCGAGCCTCCAGGCGATCGATCCACTTCTCACCTTCATAGGGTCATGACTGGCGACAATCTGGGATGAGAGAAGCGAGAGGTGGAGGCATTGTCGGACTCCGAGCCGGGGACGAGTTCCCTGTTTAATAATATCATGCCTTTGCGTTTGCAGGTTATGAGATTTGTAGACCAGGTTTCTTCTTCGGTTGGTTACTGTTGCTGGACTTCGCTGATATCAAACGTCTCGGCCGATCAAAGGCATTCAAATAGCGATCGACGCGGGCTTTCCCATAACGAGACTGTACAGTCTGAGCCAGCCATGGGACCGTGACGACTTTTAAAGTATCATCGACGGCCCCCACATCTTCACGCCTTCTGAGTCACTTCGAAGTTTGCTTTGTTCATTATCTCCCTTTCTGGACGTTGTCCCTGTCTTGCTTGGCTAACTACCGGTTCGAGCCAGTCGCAGAGACTCGCAGCCACTTGTGCCGAGACACGGCTGGCCGTCTCGTCTTGTCGTAAAAAAATAAAAATTCTACACCTGCGTACACATACACACTATATACATATACACATGTGTATGCGAAGGGCAGGATATTTCGAAAGCATCGACAAGTCATATCCAGGAGCAGAAAACGGAAACCCATAGCAATGGCGTCCGCTGCTGCCACCACGCCAAACAGGCGTGCAAGTTCAGAACATACTGTTAATGGAGCGCGAGATGGCTTCCCGGAAGACTCCTCGGGAACAGACGACGAGAAGAAGGCATCAAAACTGTTACCGCATCGAAACGACCATGATGTCGAAGCTGCTACCGCCTCAGCTCCTCTCGATGCCTCCAAGGAGACATCCTCTGCGGACAGACCAGGAGCAGACGCAGGAACGCAAGCAGGAGCTGAAGATAAAGAAGCAGGCCGAACACCACTCGAGACATTCCTCGTCGTCTTTGCGCTCTGCCTTGCGCTTTTTCTCGCAGCACTGGACATGACTATCATCACAACCGCCGTCCCCACCATCTCGAGCCACTTCGACTCCAGCCTGGGCTACATCTGGATCGGATCAGCCTATTTGCTGGGCAACGCGACCTTTGTGCCCATATGGGGCAAGGTCTCCGATATATTTGGCCGCAAGCCCGTCCTCATTGGCGCCGTCGTTCTCTTCTGGATCGGATCGCTCCTGTGTGCCATCAGCAACAGCATGGGCATGCTGATCGCCGCGCGAGCCATCCAGGGCGTCGGTGGCGGCGGCACCGTCGTGCTCCCCAATATCTGCGTGTCCGACTTGTTCTCCATGCGCAAACGAGGCATGTACTTCGGTATCCTGGGCTGCGTGTGGGCGGTTGCATCGGCCGTGGGCCCTGTTCTCGGCGGCGTCTTCACCAGCAAGGTCTCGTGGCGGTGGTGCTTCTATATCAATCTCCCTCTCGCGGGCGTTGTGCTCGTCATTCTTGTGTTTGTGCTGAAGCTTCACAACCCGCGGACGCCCGTGAAGGAGGGCCTCCTGGCTATTGACTGGCTCGGCAGCCTGCTCATCATCGGCGGCACCCTCATGTTCCTCTTTGGTCTCGAGTTTGGCGGAGTGCAGTACCCGTGGAAGTCGGCCACCGTCATCTGTCTCATCGTGTTCGGCATCATCACCGTGAGCCTGTTTATCGTGTACGAAGCCCGCATCGCAAAGTACCCCATAATCCCCGTCTCTCTATTCCGCTACCGAAACAGCGTGGCCGCCTTTGTGCTCACCTTTATGCACGCCTTCACCTTTATGGGCGGCAGTTACTGGCTCCCATTGTACTTCCAAGCCGTCTTGGGGGCCACCTCGCTGCTATCGGGCGTCTACCTCTTGCCGTACGTGCTCTCCCTGTCCCTCGTCTCGGCCATTGTCGGCATCATCATCAAGCGCACCGGCAACTACAAACTCCCCATCGTGATTGGCCTCGCCGTCATGACGCTCGGCATCGGCCTCCTCATCGATCTCGGAGACGACAGAAACTGGGCCAAGATTATCGTCTTCCAGATCATAGCCGGTACTGGCGTCGGGCCCAACTTCCAAGCGCCTCTCATCGCGCTCCAGACCAACGTTGAACCGCGGGACATTGGCGTCGCAACGGCCAGCTTCGGCTTCCTCCGCCAACTCGGCACCTCCATCTCCGTCGTCGTCGGCGGCGTCATCTTCAACAACCAGATGCAAGCCCAGAAGGGCTACCTCAACAGCAACCTTGATCCCAAACTTGCGGCCCTATTCACTGGCTCACAGGCTGCCGCCAGCGTTCACATTGTCTCCGAGCTGCACGGCAACGATGCGGCCGTCGTCCAGCACGCGTACTGGACCGCCCTGCGCCAGATGTACATCCTCTTCACCTGCACGGCCTTTGTCGGCTTGGTTGTGAGCTTCGGCATCACCCAGAAGAAGCTGAGCAAACATCACACTGAGCACAAGACTGGTCTGCAGTCACTGAAGCATCGAGAAAAATAGCGGTAGTCAGCTGGATGTAGCTGGATGCTGCGCTGGCGTTCAAGGCGGAGACCAGCGTAGATTAGTAGAAACGGCCTCAGCGTTGCTCTCATATTGTATACCCATTGTGTGGGCATCTATGCCCGTTGCTTGTCACTGTATTATCGAAGTTGCGGGAATCTACGCCATAGGTTCATCTCATCTTCACATATCCTAGGCCGTAGACTTGGTCGTACTTATCTAGCACATTTGCATGCTCCCAACTTATGTATTTGATGAAGACAAGATCATTTATGAAAACGGAATAATTCATCGGGCTAAACTCCATGTACGTGGCTTCAATCACGTCCTCTGCCGTTATCCATGTACGATATACGATCGACCAGGCAAGAAACATCTCCTAGCAACAGCACCGAAAATCAACAACACCGTAACACAACGAATACTTGCGAGTCCTTGCGAGTCCTTGCGAGTCCTTACCAATCCTCTCTCCCTCTCCTCTACTGGCACGAGGTATCTCCTCAAAAAACCGTCACCGTATTCACATAATCATTCCTCAACACCTCAAACACCAACCCCGGAAACCCAAACAGTGTCGTCGTCGAATCTCCACTCTCCACATCCCTCCTCCCGCCACCACTCTCCTCCCATCCGCCCACAAACTCACAACTACTCCCCGGACTATCCCCCCATCCACGATTCAGCGCCATGCCGCGCTGCCGCTCGAGTTTATGGCCCGCGAAATATGCTGACCCCCATTTCTCGTTCATGCGGCGCTCTATTTCGTCGAAGCGCGTCTCGGACGTAATGCGCTGGGGGTCGTCCTTCTCCTCCTCCTCTTCCTCCCCGTGCGCGTCCTCCTCCAGATAGGCGATGTCCCAGCGGCAGCGGCGGTGGCGGTTGAACTCATAGGATCCGGGGACATTCCCGTGCAGGACGAGCTTCGTGGCAACGAGACGCTCCGATGGATGCGACTGGATAGGATTCTCTGCTTCGTTGGTGGCGCAACGGCCCGGCGGCGCTGCGGAGGGTGACGTAGCTGGTGAGAGGAGGACGTCGAAGCCGTGGTAAAAGTAGTTGAAGAAGCATTCGCCAGATGCGCTCGGGTTATCTGTTCGCGGGTCGCCGACGTCCTCGTCGTTGTCGGAATCATCTGTGCCGGTCTTCATGGACGACTGATCCGTGTCGGTCAGGTCCTCAGGGTGTGGGAACGTCCCTGTTCCGGTTCCGATCCCGGTTGCGGTGCCTGCCCCTGTGCCAGTGCCTGAAGCTGCGCTGAGGCGACCGTGCTGGCCATTGCTCGTCGTGCGCATCTTGTGGATAATCATCTTTTGCTCATTCTTGCGATAAATGGCATTTGGAGGACCGAGTTCCATAACTAACTCCTGTGGCGTCGTGGCGCCGAGTTGGATCCGGAAGGCCATTTTGGTCCATTTGCGAAAAAGATCCAATTTGCCTCCGCCGTGAATACGCACAAGGGAGACTTGGTCCGGATACACGTCCTTTGTGCGTGGAAAGACCGATGTCTGCTTGACGCTGGGGAGTGCTTGCATCCAGAGGGTTTGGCGTGCCTCGGCCCACGACGCTCCGCTAAAGATGGCCATGGACGTGGCAACTCGACCGGGACCCGATGAGGATGACAGCAGTGTGACGACGTCTTTGTCTGCGGAGTAGGCAGATTTTGGCAGGGAAAAGTTAAAGGCCACGCCTGGGTACGACAGGACGTATATCCCGTGGTCGTCATCACGACTCCCGGCCGGGGGTGGCAGAAACTCGCCGCCGTATGTTGGACCCAGTAACCGGTGGTAAATGTGTCGGAAAGTAGGCCCCATTGAGAACTCTCCCGAAACGGACGGACCAGACACCTTGGTGCCATTTGGTGAGGGTTTCATAAGGTCCCTGTCCTTGAATGTGATATGTATTTTGGTAAAGTCGACAACCTCGACCAACCGCAGCCTCTGCTCCGGGCCATCGAAGCGTAGTCGTAGGCCGTTCTGTGGCAGAGTGACACATACCGGCTCCGTTACAGGCTTCTCTGGGGAGTAGATGATGTCGAGTTGAGGAAAGCGTTGGGGCTCGGACTTGAGGCGTGTCAGGACATCGTGAAGTGTTGCGCCGAGAACTAGACAAGAGTTGAGCCATCAGATACTGCGTGCTGTGTCTTTGGAAAGTGAGCATGCTGCACCGTGACAAAACGTACTGAGGAAACCCAGCGCTCGCCCAGGATGCAGCTGTGCCGTGAGGAGAGACATGTCGACGGCTTCCACAGCTTCCACGGCTACCAGGAGCAATGAGAGCAGCTACGCTCCCACCAGAAGGTCGACAAGCCGATGAGCGGCAGCGGGCGGCGCGGGGGAAGAATGAGGCGACAATGTGTCTATCTAGGTGGACAGCAAGATTGGTGATGCAAAGCCTCGAGTCTGTGTGTGTGTGTCGTGATGCGCATCAGAGTTGGTGCTTAGTGACGCTGGCCAAATTGAAGAGAACCGAGAGGCCGTCGAAGTTCAATGTCATGGGGAACGACGAGACATTGCTGCAGTTGTCACGAGATGACGGTCGAGCGACCAGTGACGCAACAGGCCTGCATGTGCTCTGCATGTAGATGCTGGTAGATTTAGGCATTGCGTGAGACTGTGAGTACCTGAATGGACAAGCCGGGATTAGTGTGACGCGTTTGGGAGCTGGAGCAGCTGACAGCCTGACACGCGGGGTACAAGGTACCTCCAAGGTCCAACCACTCACTTGGCATGGAACAAGGCGCAGAGATACCTGGTATGTAGCAGGCTCAGCAGTTGACTATTTATTATTGACAGGCTAACTATACCGATACATTTTCTGTATGTAGTCACAGTATTCGGCAAGTAGTTACCACCTCTCTTCTCTCTGGTACTGCGCAAGAAGTTCGATACAAGCCAGAGTACCAAAATAGAACGATCCATTAACAATTACCAGGTAACTTCTGCAGATTCTCGATGGCTGAGGCACGGAAGAAGAATCTACAATGGCAGGCAAGATCCTCATCATGGCGAGCTAGTTGTCACCTTGAGTCTATTCTTTTGTTTCATTCTTTTGTCTACGCATATGGAGCCCACAAGGCCATGTAAGAGAGAGAGCATTGGCCGACAGCACGAGTTGGTGGGTATGTAGTACTCGAGTGCTCAAATACTTGACAATCTCAAGGAGCTGCCAACACTTTTATTGTACACGAAAAGACAGACATTCAGAGATTTCTCAGACCTTCCTCTTCACCACTCCATAACCTCACCCTTTTTCGGCTCCTCGGCGCGAATCACCTTGTCGCAGTTGAGCAAACAGAGAGGATCGAATGCATTCTTGATCTAAGAGTGCAATATGCCAACCATGGTCAGAAAACAAATAACGCGAAGAAAGGCTCTCAAGGGGAAGAAACGATGAAAGTGGATAGAAAAACGTACCAGCCGCATGGCATCAACTGTTGACTGCCCAAGCTCATGAGCCAGATAATCTCTCTTGACCAGTCCAACACCATGCTCGCCCTACACCACCAAGTCAGTCATCTCTCAGAGATCATGTCTCTCGAAAACCCCATGCGCGGCAAAAGCCCTGCAGGATTTGAAAACTCACAGTTACGGTGCCCTCCATCTCAACAGCTCGCTTGACCATCTGATGGATGATGGCCTCGGCTCTCTTGCGCTGGGCATCGCTGTAAGCCAGAATAGCTACGTGAAATGGTTAGTATGACGCCCAGCGTCCATATCCTCCAGCCTCTCCGCCGTCTTCAAACTCACTGTGAAAGTTTCCATCACCCACATGCCCAACAATAGAGGCCGTCAGTCCACTCCTGCGCACATCTTCCTTGGTTTCCTCAATCAGTTGGGGTAGGCGGCTGATAGGCACAGCCACATCACTCGTCCAGATCCTATCTCCATCCTTCTTCATGGCCATGGTGCTCCAGAGGGCCTCCTTTCGCGCACTCCACAACTCGTCTTGCTCGTCCTGGTTCTTGGCAAATTCGAAACTGCTGCTTCCGGCCTGTTTCGCTAGCGCCTGGACCTGCGCGACCTGCTCCTTCACGCCGGCGACCGTGCCGGCAAACTTGAAGAACAGCGTGGGGGCCTCTTGCCAGGACCGAGATGTCGTGCCGGCGGCGTTGATGAACTTCATCTGGCAGTCGTCCAGAATCTCCACCGCTGCGACGGGCACGCCCTCGCCGACAACTTTGGCGACGCACTTGGCCGCGTGGCCGATGGAAGGGAACGAGCATACGGCGACACTGGTAGATATGGGCTTCACTGTCACCTTGAGCGTGGCTTCCGTCACTAGCCCGAGGGTGCCCTCAGACCCGATGAACAGCTTGGTCAGGTCGTAGCCAGCCGAGCTCTTTCGCGGCCGTTGCCGGGTCTTGACAATCGTGCCGTCGGCCATCACCACTGTTAGACTAAGCACCCACTCGCGCATGGTGCCGTATCGGTAGGCGTTCGTGCCGCTGCACCCGGTGCCCACCATGCCACCAATCATGGCTCCTGGACCGGGATCAGGAGGAAAGAAGAGGTTCTGCTTGGCGAGGTCATCGTTTAGAGCCTCCCAGCCAACACCCGGCTGGACGACAACATCCAAATCTTCCTTGTGCAGAGCAAGAACCTTGTTCATTCTGGTAAAGTTGATCGAGACGCCCTTTCTCGTCTGCGTGTAGTGTCCTTCCAGGCTCGTGCCACCACTGTAGCCCACCACAGGGATGAGTCGCTCGTGGCAGATCTTCATAATCTGTGACACTTCTTCCGTGCTCCCGGGGTAGACCACACAAAATGGTTTCTCATCTTCTTTCGGCTGGTGTGATGACCACGTCGATCCGCTATGCAACTCGACATCCGGCTCATACGTGCTGACGTGTTCCTTGCCCAAGAGCTTGATAAAATCCGCCCAGGCAGCCCGCATGTTTTCGACTTTGGTATTATGCCAGGGTTCTCTGGCTTTCGAGAGAGGTAGAATCGATGCATGGTCGGGTTCGCGAGGGTTGAATGTGCCGAGGAAGTAGGCGATGCCGATACAGACAACGAATGCTGATGGTTCCCCCCATCCCTCCCCTCGAGTTAGCTCAACGTCTTCGCCCCTCTTGTCTCATGGCCGAGTCCCGTTCGCGATATGCCAATCACGTACCAAAAGTTATCGACCAATTCCTGGCAGGATCTGTCAAAATTCGCCACTTCTCATACTCCTCGCGCAATTCAGCCTCTCGACGCAGTCGCGCACCGATACTGCTCATGACCAGTCCCTGGAACGTCCTTCCCGACCTCGTCTCCTTGGTCATACGCTGGATTTGCGGCTTCGCGGGTTCAATCTCGGTACCATAATACCGACTTGCAGCCCGGTTGTGAAGAGTTATGCGCGCCGTCATGAAGCCGCCGGTGCGGCAGAGGCATGCCTTTTGTATCGATCGGAGTTGTAGTTGCGCCATTGCCAAGTTGACCATCTGGCCGACTGCTCTGCGTTGGGCACGCCGCTGTAGATGAGATACTCGCGGGAGACCGCGTCTGCGACGGACGACCTTGACCAGGAGACGAATTTTGTCTACGTTTTGATTCGCCGCTTGACGGGCCAACGCGTCGGTATCGTAGTCGTGAGGCAATCTTGAGCCTCAATATGAGCCAATGCTTGACGATAAAGCCATGTTTGGCCGCCCTCGGATTTTTGTCTGTGCCGTTTGGTCGGAGATCTTGAGTTCTCCACAATAGGTAGGAGGAGCTGCAAAGCGCGCCGGAGCATTGGTTCGCTTATTCCACAGCGCCACAGTGTTGCTGCCACAAACATACTTAGGTACCTACCCAGGTAGGAGGTGAGTTGCTTGCTACATACAAGGATCTGACAAGTTACAACACAACGCGAATATCTCAAGCTTGTCCATGCAATTGAGAATTATTATCACATTGTTTTTAAAACCAAAGCCACGTATACCCGGATTCATCTCATGTATTTTTTCAAGTGTTATAAGGAGCTGGGACGTGCCTACTCTATACCGACTGTGTCGGCCGATAGAAAGTATCCTGGCAAGCTAGCTGGCCCTGACGACCCTCAACAAAGTTACGAAGCCTATCAAACCATCTGCACGTTAAAAGTAGGTGCTGTCCCGTTCTCGTTCAGATGAGCGATATACGCCCCAAGCTCTGGGTCATTACCGATATACAGCGGTATCTCTCCTCCCTTCCCGTCCTTAATAATGGCTTCGATCCGCGCACAATGCGTTCCAGGGAACTTATCCTCAGCTATCTGTCGAATTTCCTGAACGGATCGAGATCCCAGAGTCGCTACCCAGAGGTTGTTGAAGTCGGACCCAAAGACGCTGGATGATGGATGAAGACGCATATATATCGCGCATACTGTGGGTGCAGGTTGGATTTGCTGATGCAAAGGTGTCGGAGAAGCTTCTGGGGTGAATCGGGACTGCACACAAGCTTGGTTCATGGGATTCGTTCGGCCACCGGGTCTCAGAAGCATCGACTGTTCCAATTGCGGGTCCAGAGGTACGTTGGTGTCCGATATCGACGACAAGTTATGAGCGCGAGATGAATGCGCCATGCCATCTTGGAGTGGCGGTACTCCTGAAGTCTGTAGCTCGGTTGAAATGGGAGGCTGCGCTCCCATGGTGCTGTTGGATGGATTGAAAGCCATTTGTGGGGTCTGAGATTCCTCCGACATGCTGTTCAAATCCAAACCGGTCGCGCCGTCTCTATCATCTAAATAATCGTTACGCAAAATTCTTTGGTGACTTATCCTAGAAGGCTGGTTTCGAGGCATAGTCTGCGGCAGCTCTAGACGGGGTGGGAGCTCCAGTGACTGTGGCGGCTGTCGCGACTGTGGCTGCTGTGCCTGTGATTGTTGCGCCTGTGATTTCTGCGACTGTGATTCTGGCGATTGCGCTTGGTTCGGCTCTCGCTGCTGCCGCTGCCGCTGCTCGCGAGAAGACTTCAAAGCATCTAGACGCTGTGCATCTTGCCGTTTTTTCAGGATAGTCCTTGTCAGAACGTCAAAAGCGCGCACCTGGTCTGGCTTCATATTGGTAAGAATCTGCTGCAGCAGAGCCGATTTGCAGCCCCAAGCTCGTTTCACACTCTCCCATTGCTCAGGCGTAGCATTCATTCTGCCCCTAACACCGACTTCGTCAAGCGATTGGAAAAAAGCGAAGCGAATCTCACGGAATTGCTCTGGGTTGATACCCAGGATATTCTTGGCCTCTGCCAATGTCATTTTCGCCCCCATGATGCGCATCCGTTTGGTCACATCGGTGCAGATAACATCGAGGGCTACTTGGCGGGACTTCATCTGGTCGCTAACATCCCAGGCGGTGACTTGTAGCGCGGGTATATGTCCAATGAGTCTTTCTTTGGCACACTCCCATTTGACGGCTCCGGCATCTGTCTTCTTGATGATGCCCTCGTCTTCGCAAATCTGCTGGAAGTTCGACCTCAAGTCACGATATGCGGAGGGTGTGAGACATAATATCTGCTGCGATTCGTCAAGCGTGGTTTCGGAGGGGAAGCGAACAATCTTTCCGTCTTGTCCGACCGCGCGACTGGCTTTCCGTTTTCGCTGCCGTTGCGAGAGAGCAGCTTCTTCGTGAGCTTTTTCGTGAGCTTCATCGCGAGCTAGGTCTTGCTGCGCATGCGAAGAAGGTGAATCTCGGCCAATTTCTGTCGTCGATATTTGTAGCCCTTTTGCTGACGGGCTCTCGTCTTTCGAACCTTTTGGTCGTTTCTTTCTGGACGGTCTTAAAAGCCATTGATTCCGAAGACGCAATCGAACGAGTTCTCTCGGCCTAACATCAAATTTTTCTTCCCTCAGGGTTCTTAGCATATCGCGCTGCGAGTAATTTTTCTCCCATAACTCCTTGACGCGCCTCTCTATCCGGTCAGCATCGGGAACGCTCCGCTGCTTAAGGGGGAAATTCCAGCGTCGGAATTGCGATTGAAATGCGCGTTCACTACAGCAGTTAGCAAACACTATCAAGCTGACGATCAAGCTGAGGTACCAACTCGAGTCCGAGACGCTGCTTATAGAGACGGCAAAGCACGTGCAGGACGACGATGTACCGGGTGACGAAGTAGTGGCTCACCTTGGGGTGAACTTGTAGACCGTTTTCATGTGGTCTCTGATCTCCTTGAGAGACTTGCCCTCCTCGACGTACAATCGATGACATGTCTGCTGGTGCTCATCCCATTCATAGACCATGACGGCACGAGTGGCAACCTCGGTGACATTGCTGTCGGTTGCAAGAGGAGACAAGATGCGGGTTGCGGAATGGAGCGAAACAATGGCTTCGGTGCGCTCCGAAGAGAAGGCTGAACTTGCTTGAGGTTTGCGGAAGCGGACCTGCATGTGACCCACAAAGGCAAGCTGGAGCAATCGCCGTTTGCCACGTGACAGCGGAGAGGAAGGAATCACCGGAAGGTTCATACGGAGCACTTTCGTGCTGTGAGTCTGTGACTTCGCCATGGAACGTGCATCACGGTTGTTACGTCACAGATAACTGTGTTAACCAAGATTCTTTCCATTGAGTTTCGTCGCGACGGAAAGGGATGTGAGGCGTAGACGCCACGTAGCGAGTGAAGTCGTTGCGCACGAATGCACTGCTGATTGAAATTTGGAGTTGGCAAATGGAGTATGTACATGATGACGTGCTTCCCATGCTGCATGCACCGTTGTTGGCTCCTTTGAAGTCCTTTCCATTGATCCATTGAGCGACAAACATCAAGCGACATCGGTGCCATTCACTGCTATTATCTGTTGATTCGGCAGAATGCAAGAAAACAGGAGCTCAGATGAGACAGATCCCATCTTGGCGTGACGGGCCGATGAGGCAAGCACCGTAATAACCAACAAACCAGAAAATGTCACACACGCTCTTATCAACAGCAACAACAGTATTTGCCCTTTGAGTGAACATAGTGACTGTAAGACGATGATCATCGGAAGTCGGAAGAGTAGGTTAGGTACCTAGACATTATGTATGTACCTACATACACATACCTATACCTACATGCATACCTACATTTGTGCCTTTGTACTTCGTATGTATTTGCGCGCTGCAACGTTCACGTGACAAGCTGGATGAAGTCTCTTATTTCCGAAGCTTGCAGATGCCGGAAACTCATGGGCCGCTAATAGCTACTGCCGCTACTGCGCCGCTACTGCCTTGCTACGGCAAAGCCATGCACGGCCTCCCCACTACCCAGCTGAACTCGCTCCAGCTGAACCGAGAAGGCGAAGAGGAAGAAGAAGGCAGAAAGCCCGCAAACAGATAAGTTAAGTTCTCCTTCTTGGCGTCAGAACGGCGGGCCAAGCCTCCAGGGTTCGGCGGACAAACCGGGGGACTGGTGGAGCTCAACTATGTACCTAATCTGTTACCTTAAACCTAACGTACGGAGTATGTACATAGGTACCTACCTGGTAATACTCCATTGAGTACTCCGTAGCGGCTTGTTAATAACGGGGAGGCAGCCAACCGCATCGCTTCACACTGCCACCGGGATGAGCCACGGTTGTAGGCGGAGACTGGAGTCCAGTACGGCCCTTCGCCTGCGCCACAAGACGCCGACCCCAGAATCCAAAGCATCTAGGTATCCCAGGCATCTGCCTAGCCATGGGCATCACGGACCGGGAAATGAAGATGCATCCATCGAACGACAACGGACCCATATCAATTTGCTTGTGTGTTGTCGGCGGTGTGCGTCGTGTGCACTCTACAGCCAAGCAACCCAAGACGCCCTCCGCCGCGTCATCCGTCAGCAACGGGGAGACCGGACGTCTCTGTCTGGACTCTGTACAGACTCACAGAGTAATCATAATTAACTCTTGTCTTATTTGGAGATGGATATTGAGCTGACTGGACGGACTTGTCGGACTGGCGGAACGGCGTCTGACGAACCGAGGAAGTTGCGCCAACTCCTAGTGACCAGCTGACAGTTGACCGCCCAAGATGCATCCAATCACCATCCCCGGCCGCCCCCCTTCCGCGCAACCCACAGGCGGCGGCGCCACAACGAGTCTGCGTTGCGTCTGCAAGTGAGTGGGCGGTGCGTGTTCATCTCGCTGCTCCCCAATCCCCAATACCTGTCCGCACTCTGCAAGTCCGCAGTCCATCTCGCTCCATCTTGGGCCGCCTCCTTGCTTTGCTTTGCTTGTTTTTCTCATCATCCCTCCGTGTCCGATTCCTCGTCCTTATTATTACTTGTTGCGTGTCGTGTCTCGTCCGTGACCCCTCGACCGATTGCTGCAAACCCTCTCGTTGCAGATTCCCGGATCTTGGCGTTTGTCTTTGATTTGACGGCGTTTCTGTGTGACATTGAGCGACGGCAACCACGGCAACGACAGAAACGATAAGAAGCCGCATAACATGTTCTGCCCCGACAGCTGTGCGTAAGACTTCGGCCTCATACCAACAGCAGTGCCTTACAGAGCGCTCCATCGCCATCGACAGCAACACCGAGTGCCGCGGCAATAACAGAGAACTTTCGCACTATCCCTCGAAAGTCGTCTCCCAAAGTCTCTGGTTCCTCAATTCGGCTTCGAAAATGGCATCTGCGAAGGTCCATTTGTCTCTGTTCAACCACCCTCCGTCGGGTAAGCTCGCCAAGCCGCGAGGTCGAAATGGGGTCAAGCCCATCCTCAAGAAGCTGCATTCGCACTCGGATCGAGGGCCGTCGCTCGATCTCGACCGTGGGTGGGACGACCAGCCGTCGCCAGGCTTTGCCGCCGGTTCCGATTTTGGTACCTATGACAGTGATGGATCGTATCATTATGCAGCACCCGCCTCTGGGTATGCCGGAGGGTATGCCGGAGGTTTTGCGGGAGGAGCAGCCGATGGCGCAAGAGGTAAATACTCGCACGTACGGTCAACAAGCGGCAACTCGCACGCCTCGTCCATTGCGACTTCCAAGAGTGGCCGCAACGGCGGCACCTTCGTCCATCCCTTTCAGCAAACGCCACACGTATCCACGCCCCCCCTGTTGTATGCAAACTCGAGAGCGTCGTTCGAAAACGGCATCGCCACGGGATACTCGCCGACCATCACCGAGCACGACGACGACGACGACGACGACAGCGTCGACCCGTACGCCTCCTTCCGATCTACAAATTCCACCTCGTCGACCCCTCGGCCGCCTCTCTATCAGTCATCCTACCGTCGTCCCTCTGCCATTAGCCACCGCACTAGCTCGTTGTCGGATGGAAACCATCAGACGACACGAATCTCGGCGACGCGTTGCACCTCGGCGCAGGCACGTGGCCTCGGCGCTGCATCTGTAAATCAGAGCAGGTCGGAAGTGAACTCGAGCAACTTGTCTTCGCTGGCAGCAGACTCGCCGTTGTCAGCTTCTACGGTTCCCCCGGGCACCGCAGCCACGACCCTAACCACCTCTCTGTCCACCTTGTCCACTGTACAGACCAATGTGACGTCGTCCTCGGCAACTCCCATGTCGCCGTTGCGCAATTCGCTGGACATGGGTGTATTCCGCCTTCGTTCTCGAAGCGAAGTGGATATCTCGACTCATCAGGAGCAGGTCCTTGAGGCCCGTCGCAAATTCGAGGCCAAGGAGCGGGCCAAGGAAGAAAAGTACGCACGAGAGCAGAGCCGCAAGCGGGAACGCGCTCAATGCAAGGAAACTCATCGAATGGAAAAGACGCAATCTCGTCTTCGCAAAGAGTGTACCGCCACCGACAGTGCAGCCAACATCGCCTTGTCAAGCGGCATCGACATTCGTGAGGTGCCATCATCATCGTGCCGAACTGGGGACTCGTTGAGCGACGCACGAGAAAAAGTCGACTTTGGTACTCACGGGCAACCCGCTTCTTCTACTCGATCGGATGACATTCGTAACGCCTCGTCCAAGCGAGAAAAGACGATCCAGACGGCCAAAACGGCCAAACAGAAGACGGCAGGTGTCTGGACCGCTTTTGTCCTGTGGCTTCGCACTCGTCTCTTGAAGCTCGGCAGACGCTAGGAGCAAGCCACGAGCCGAGCCGCCCAAGCACAGGCAAAAGCAAATGCGGATGCTCTGGATCGCGACATGATCATGACTCGTGCCGACTCGTATTTTTTCCTCACCAATCACTTCTTCACGCCATGACGGCCCGCTTGCCGTGCCTAGGCCCCAGTTACCTACCGACTGCCTATGTACCTACCCACCAGCGGAGCGAACAAACCTCTACTGCGACGTGTTGTATTCACCCGTTCGTCAACTTGGCCTAGTGCATACGCACCATGATGCTTTTTTTGAAAAGAAACGCGAAACCAAGGCCAAAACCGGACACTCCAATTCAACAGCCGGGCCATCATTCCAGGTCTACAGCACTCTTGGGCTCCCGGTTCCGCCTTTTTCTTTTTTTGTTTCGGGTTATTCTTGGGGGGTTTTTTTTTTTTTTTTTGCTACTCTCGAACCATGCGTCCTTTTTTTTGCCATCTCTGCCTTCGGGTACGGAGTTCTTGGTGACGCAGCGCCGCTTTTGGATGACGACGGAGCGCGATGCTTTTTTTTGGGGGGCTTCTTTTCTTCTGCCTCGGTGCTTTTTGGTTAACGGATTATTCAAGGCGTTTACTGTCATGGCTGCGTTCGTGTCAAGGCATCGGACTTTCTTTGCGAAAACTCTTGGGAAGGGGAAGGTGTTTTGGGCAGCATCGCACAGAACACGTGGCTTGTCCCCTTTTTTTCCCCTTTTTTCCCTTCTCTTCTTCTCCTTCTTACTTTTTTCGAATCCCTTTTTTTTCAGAGGTGTATGGTGGAGATGAGCGGGGTGGATGAGGAAGTTGGATGACGGGGAAATGATGATGGCTGGGTGTGTAAAGATACACACATGACCTCGCCGGTGTGTTGATGCGACGTCTTTTTCTCGTCACGTCCTTTGGGTATCATAGCCTTGGATTTAGCGTTGTGTGTTTTTGTCTCTTCCTTTCTATGAGTATATTGTTTTTAATCCTCGACCGGAGTGACTACGAGCGGCGAGCGGCGCGTCCATTGCCACAATATGTATTATGGTGTGTGATGCTGTGGTGCTCACGGCAAGTCGATAAGGCAAGATCGTCTGCTTCTGCTTTAGTTGTTCCTCATGAGGGTTTCTTGGATCATCACCCGGACCAATACATTCTTTCCTCGACCGTTTGGTGCTCTTGCTTGCTGGGGGTGCATGAGTTGAACGTGATACGTCCGTGTTTGAGCCTCAATGGCAAATACATGGTACTGGTGGAGTGGCGACCAACAGGTCTTGCATGTCTTATGACTAGAAAGGAACCGGAATCTGCGTGAAGCCTGAAATGCTGCAAGAGGTATGAATCTACGATGACTCATCCCATACATCTGTCCCTGCCTCTTCAGAGTTTTTCCGAGGTACGGAGGTTTGGCACATGCCACATCCGGATTCTTCTTCTGAATGACTTTCAAACTGTAAGAAAGATACGGAGTAAGGACATAAATCACGAACCCCTGCTACCCCCCGGCGATGGCCGGCCGAGCCTTCTTTGCCAGTCTGTCACATGACCCGCTCTATAAACCTCCATAGTCAGGGGGTTCAGGGGATCATTTAACCGAAGGATTTCGCGAGAAAGGGAAGCCAGGAAAAGAAAAAACAAAAGATGAACTAGAAGGTGAAGATGTACGGAGTACATACTCCATAGAAGAAGAGAGTCTTCCTCCACCAGCAGGACCATCAAGACTTTCATGATTCAAAAGCACACGGGTCGCATGTAGGATATATAGCTTGCGCGCCACGGATCGACTACGGAGTAAACATCGTCAGTGACATTAGGAACACAAAGTTAAGAACTTCCAGCTAGGTAGGTATGTACATACATAAATGGGCGGCACATGTTGGAAATGTACATACCTATCTATGTACTTGACATCCCCACACATCGGATTATCCGCGAGCCCTTGTTTCTGTACCTAGGTACATAGATACAGTAGCCGGCGCCGCAGCGGCACAACGATACCTACGGAGTTAGGTAGGTACCTAGCACGGAGTAGTATGTATGTATGTATGTATGTATGTATGTATGTATGTATGTATGTATGTATGTATGTATGTATGTATGTATGTATGTATGTATGTATGTATGTATGTAGTAAGTACACTGCACCCCGTCAAATGCGTTGAGATGTGGACTTCATCATGGCGCGGCGTTTCTGAGACCTCTTCCGCTCACCGACATCTCAGAGAACCCTCCCTTGGATAACGCGTTGGACCGCCCAGTTTGAGCCAGACAAACGGGACGCTAACAAGGCCCGGGAAGATTGTTGTTGTTGTTGTTGTTGTTGTTGTTGTGTATTTAACTTAACGCCCTTGCGTCCCAGTGTTGGGCATCTTAGGGCGTGTGGGGCTAATCCCCGGGTGAGTGGCGGGCAGATGTGTTGCACAAAAGAATGGGCGCAGCCGTCTGGCCACTCTGATGTGCTTTGTTTACCCCTATATACCCTGCGACAAGATGGCATGAATGAATGGGTGCGGCGTCTGCCCGCCACGAGGTTCTTCTACGTACAAGCCAAGAATCAACCACAAGTTACAACTGTAGGTAAGCGGTGGGAAAATAAGGATCGAACCCCGTTTGCATCCTCCTTTCCATCTTTCTGACCCGTCTTCTAGGTACATGCTCCCGTGTCAATTCTCCGGATTAGGCACTCCCGAGTCCTTGGCTTCCGCTACTTATTCTGGCTACAACGACATGGTGCCACTTTCTCCCGGGCTGACTTCACTGCCGTGAGTTTCGAAGATCTGCAGATCTGCATGCTCGTAGCAGAGGGCGGTGGACGACGACAACACTGAAGTAGGCAGCACCAGCCAGTTCTCATCGCAAGATCGATACGATGAGTGTATGCCCGACGCCTCGTCGCCTGTAGAGCGGTGGGAGAACCTCGGGAGCTTTCAACGCCAGAGAGAGGCACGACGACTCACACGAGATGGACTTTTTTAGCGGCACGTAGCTCGGCTTGTCCCGTTCGCGACGCACACCAAGCATTGCTGATTGGGAATTTGAGATACATGCGGCATGCGCTCGAAATCGGTTGAAACGTGGTATATCAGGATTCAGATGTCAACTCAACTTATCAGCAAAACGCCAGGCTCCAATCTTGAGCGTCCTCGTCCTCTTACTTCACTTGGCACAATCATATTTTGTCACACCTCGCGTCTGTGATCTACGACCAGGCAAGATAAACAGCTGGAACGTAATGGTTTATGGGCGCATTGCTCAGATCCTTTAGGAAGGCTTTCGTTCCAAGAGAAGAGCTCTGACGTAAAGAAGGATTTTTGTCAGGCAATTCGGGACGTAGCCCGCCAAGATTCTCCTTCATTCTCGATGATGTGATGGACGGCTGAAGGCTTCGCGTCAGGCAGCGCAAGCCGTGCCAGACGAGCTCCTCCTAGAACTTGAATGTCAACAGTTTTAGCGCGCGCTCAGGCAGAAAGACAGACGTGAATGCGAACTAATATGTCTCTGGACAGTTTCCGGTTCATTGTCGCAAAGTACGGCTGTGAACTTGCTGGGCGATCAGACCGCGCAATGGCCAGCATTTTGGGCGAGTAGTTACTTCATAATTGCCGATGCAGTCAATTATGCAACTATAATTAGGTACCTTGGCTTTAGTCTTGGCTGAAGACTCGGAATATACACACCCAGATGGGTAACACGGTACGGTTGTCAGGATATATACATAGCCTGCACTCGAAAGCGCATGGTTTTCCGACATCCTGTTCATAGCGGCCCGATGAGGAAATACCAAGAAAACGTACTCCGTAGAGCGAGCGAGCGACATACCTGCGGTAGACGAGACGCAACCGCCAATGTTATCATGCTTGGTACGTGAGCTATGAAAATGTGGCTGGTGACTGGCAATGACTGCACAATTATATGGAGTCTTCATGGACCAAAATAACCATGAGCATCAAAGGCCAAAGTTTGCGGTACTTTGAAGAGTACAGACAAGAATTTAACTCAGAAAACGTCTGAGCTTAAGCTTGCCAGGGGTGCTCTGATGTCTCCGATAAAATCTACGGTGGCTTTGTCCTGACAAGGCGAGGTAGATGAGGACGAAGACACGAATCGCTGGTTCCCTTTACCAAGTATGTATGTACTCAGTGAAAGGTTATGGGTGGGCCGTCCGTTCAATTTATTTCTCGCGTCATGCAAGTAATGAATCGGGACAATCGGAGAATAAAAGTCATCGAGAGAGTGTGTGCATAAATACTTGCAAGAAGGAGCTGACATCTCAGCCTTGACCAGCAAATCATGGACGAGGGCACTCAGTGGCGTTTGCCCAAAGGAGAATAACTTACCTACCTATGCATAGGTAACATCGCACAGGTCATGGTGTTTCAAAGTCCACGTCCCGAGAAGCTTTGTTTCTTGACTTTGTGTTGCACCAGTAAGGAGCCGTCACCATTGCCCTGAGCTCCGGGAGTCGACTGTTATGTAAAGTTCTGAAGGTGAAAGCATCAAAAAAAATAGAAACAAAGCATGCGAAATAAGGCTTCCGTTGAATCCATGTGGAGTGCCATGCTGCAAGGTTGCAAGGATGCATGCACGTACATACATCATACATCATACATGTTATTGCAGTGTTGTCGGCTTGAGGCCGAGACTCACTGCCACCAGGATTGTTGGATTGCGTTTGGTACATATATACCTAGGTAGGTAACCGTGATCCGTAGAGGTATACCGTATGTTGTACTCCGTACGACCCGCCAGCATTCCAAAGTGGGTTCGGTCAACATTTCCTAGAACGTAAAGCTTCAAGAAAAAAAGTTTCCGGTGTTGACTCAACTACTCCGTATGTACGCATATGCCATGCTCGCCTCGAATGAAGTCAATGTGCCGTCGACTACCCAAGAAGTTGAAGTGCAACTGTCACCATCAACACTGCGTCCACTGTTCAGTCATCATACATCGACTGGCTGACACGGAACAATGTGCTGTGCGGTTCCACGGACCACCACCACCAGCCAATGCGGAAAAGCCGAACGTAAGTACGGAGTGGTTACTGAAGATACACACGTTAATTAATTGTAGTTCCTTGCAAGGTTCTTTATTTCCGCCGGGAACAAACCCTTCAACAATCGTCCCAAAATACATGGAATGGCGCCGCGTGTTGCTAAAGTAGTCAAGGCGGTGGCTGAGGACTCCCATTGGGGTCTAATTGCGTGGCTATAATGATCATATGTAGTTACGGAGTACGTTGAACCGAAACGCAGACCACGTGAATCTTCTAAGACAAGTAAAGGCTAGAGGCGTGGTGGGATGAACATGGCAGTTGAAATACAATAATACTGCGTGCGATTCTATCTGCCGCGAAGGCTTGCAGCGATCTTGGCAAGGCAATTGACAGTCTTTCGTGTAGACACGTAGTCTCTTCTTCTTTCCCCGATCTACTGCGTTCATTACGCGTTGACTGAAACTTGCTGCTGCCCTTTGTTGAGCCCGGAATCGACGATTCAAGACCCTTCCGTCAGGGCCATTGTACATCTCCAGGTTTGTTGCTTTCAAGTTTACCCTGCCAATTGTCTCCGGCGTGAAGCCTGTGCGAATGCAGAGCATGTTTGGGCCCACAAGATTTCAACTTGGAACCTTCAACTTCCGGTCTGTTTGGGGTGTGTCGCCGAATCTGGCCGCTGCCTGTCGTTCATACGACATCTACTCCGTAGGTATTCTGTTTTGCCTGGAAAAGGCCAATACATAGGTAGTCGGTAAATCTGTTCGTAGAAAACACACTTCAACGAATGATCATCGATCGATGAAATTTAATGGGGAGCGCTGGCAACAACGGCCGGGCCCGGCCGGGCCCATGTAATAAGCCGCAGGATCGACGGGATATGGCAGGTAGGGCGTTTGTGTGGTGGATCATGGCCGGCGCACGACACACGCGAATAAGCAAGTCACCTATAACCCACATATTAAGTTTTGGTGTTCTGTGTTGATGATTACGGAGTAATCAGAAACACTCCGCAGATACATACCGAGCGTCGATCGATCGAAAAGGCACAACGCTGACCTCAACGTGGCCCAATGCTCATGTGTCGTTGGAATGAGCGGGTTTCGCCTTCGACTCGTGCTCTGGCGTGGGCACTTGAAGTGTCAGTATTCGAGGGCCAGACAAATTCTGGTTCGCAAGCACGAAATTGGCCAGAAAATCCAAGTCATTGACTTCGAAATGGTGATCTAGACTTGCTTTTGTTTGCTCATCGACCTTGCTGATGGGCTGATGCGAGAAAAGTCGAGTCATTACCAGGCCAGAGACGCAGTGCTCCACAGTACAGGCAGGAACAGCCCTGATATGAATGCATCACCAGAAATGCGTGGCATGTTGAATGTTGCATTCTGCAGCAAGATGAGCACGCAACACGAACAGAGCCCGCTGTCTGAAGAGAAAAAGATTACCTCGAAACTTGTATTGAACGACGGGAAGGAACTACCCACCGGCCCATGTCGCGCTTCTTCACTTGAACATCACCTTAGTTTACGAGCACTCCGTGGCACTCGCAGCTTTACACTTGCGTTCGATTGCTCAAGCACTTGGTCAAGCACTTGGTCAAGCACTTGGTCAAGCACTTGGTCAAGCACTTGGTCAAGCACTTGGTCAAACACTTGGTCAAGAATCAAGATTCAAGATGGTGCCTGTCCGATCTTAGCAGTTCACGCCCCTACCTGCAGCTGGGGAGACACCCACCCTATGCTTCCCCACCGGACAGGGTACGAGACTACGAGTATCTAGGTACCTCGCTACGAGCCCCTGTCCGTCCAAAATCCACCCCCCTCGAGGCAGAGCCCTGTTGTCGTTTAAACTGGAGCACCATTAGCCAAGCCTTCTTTACTCCGTATGAGGTATCTGTGTACCTAGCTGTTTGGGTCGATGCCTTCCTTGTCAAGGAATATGTATCTGGATCGTGCACTCACCAAACAATTGCCTTTGGGAGCCTCTTGGAACTCCGTGTTCATGCATATAGCGTGGTGAAAGTCTGAGGTGCTCTTCTACGGGAGCAACCTACCTAGTCGTTCCAATGTCATCGTCCTTTTTAGTCGTGTTCCATGTGTATATATTGAACGTTGTTTCCTCGTAAATCGATATCGCGAGAATGACCATACGCATTCTCAGGACTGAATCTTGCTTGGGCTTCCGAACAGACAGCGTAGATGTCAAACTCTACTGATCTGTTCATGGGTTTCTCTATTTCATCTGATATTGGAATCTACATTAATCTCTTCGTTCTTTGTTGCTTGTTCCGTGTACTGCGCTGCGCTCACAAAGTCCTCACCTTTGCTCAACGTGAGCCGGGTGGACTTGTGTGTCACCACGAGTTTCACCTTTTGATGATGCGCGATCCTGTGAATGAATGATTTCGTCCGTCCATTGGCGAACCTATTGCTTTCTCTTCAGGTTCATTTGCTTAGTCTCAAATGAGTAAGGTGGCGGAGCGCACTCTCTGCTGCCGTTTTCCGTTTGCTCTTTCCAAAGTGAGAAGAAAGAGAAGACACTAAAAAGAATACAGAAAAGTCGCATACCTTACCTGGCCCTGCCCGAATTCACAGAGACTAGCCGCGAGAACACTGAGTGATACAATATCTATTAAAACGACGTTTTGCGGCCTCTGGCATCTGTTTTGTTTCAAACAAGATATCCGGCCATATGTGTCGTATAATTCCTCCTCTATCTTCCTCGACGCAACGTCAAAAAGTTTGCATTTCTCGCCTGCGCTTTTCGAAAGATTATCATTGTTTTTTTGTCCATTGAAAATGCCCATAGTCATGCAAGGCTTACTATACGACATGAGCACGCTCGTGTCTAAATGCCTGGACTACTTCGAAATATCCTTTGAATTCTGGTACTCTACCACGTTCTGGGCATGGGTGTTCTGGTGTTTCTGGTAAGCCAACGTCTTGTTCTTCGTCCTTTTTCTCACGATAGATTTGCTTCTGTGGTATTTATTGACAATTGGGTAGGATTCATCGATATCTCCGACTTCTCGTTCACTGTGTGAGCCACTGGACGTATAAGTCGAAACCGCTCCCGGTGAAGCCGACTTTCACGAACCACGACGTGACGGTTGTGATCCCCACAATCCACAATGCCATGGAGGAGCTCTTGCCCTCACTGCAGAGTATTCTCGCATGTCAGCCAGCGGAACTCATTCTGGTGACGACCAGTGATAGGAGCAAGGCTCTGCATCGCCTGGCCCAGTCATTGGACAGCCCCAACGTAAGACTGCTTCAAAGTGCCATCGCGAACAAGAGGATCCAGGTCTGCGAAGCATTGCCACAGGTCAAGACGTCCATTATAGTCATGGCAGACGACGATGTGACATGGCCCTCAACCATGTTGCCATGGATCCTGGCACCCTTTGAAGACCCTAAAATGGGCGGGGTTGGAACCTGCCAGCGGGTGAGGCGTGAGCGATCAGGCTCATGGGCAACACGCGCATGGAACTGGCTCGGTGCCGCCTATATTGAACGCCGGAATTTCGAAATTTCTGCCACTCACAAGATCGATGGTGGTACCTCGTGTATGTCTGGCCGGACTGGAGCATATCGGTCGGAGATTCTGTCTAGTCCTGATTTTGTGCATGGATTCCAGAATGAAAAATGGAGTAGCTGGATTCTGAACGCCGACGACGACAACTTTGTTACGCGCTGGCTCGTCAGCCACCAGTGGAAGACTTGGGTTCAGTACAGTCCGGAGTGCGAGCTCGAGACCACGCTCGAAAACGGCCACAAGTTCCTTTACCAATGCTCCCGGTGGGCGCGCAGCAATTGGAGAAGTAATTGGACGAGCCTCGTCAGGGAGAGGCATGTCTGGCGGTAGGTTCGGTCCCCCTCCATGCCAAATGCTTTCAAGAGCTGATAATGTTTCTGTAGCCAGCAATGGTGGTGCACATATGCGCTCCATATCGCCACATTCACCTCGCTGGCTTTCGCGGTGGACCCGCTACTACTTGCGTCCTGTTGGTGGGCGACGGCAGGCTGGGACCTGGAACGTCGCCAATACGCCTTTTGGACACAACTCACTTTCATGTTTGCTTTTACAAAGGTTGTCAAGTTGATAGGGCTATTCAGGCGCAACCCCAGTGACATTGTTTTTCTGCCACTCAGCATTGTCTTTGGCTACTTCCATGGCCTCATCAAGCTGTACGCCTTGTTTACTCTTAACATGGTATGTGTTTACCTCACGAAAAGCTACCTTCTGCGTTAAATCCTTGGCCCTTGATAAAAGTTCACGACTGATTTATCTTTGCAGACCTCCTGGGGAAGCCGGGCCGATGGTGATGCGAATGACGCACAACGACTGGCCCCTGTTCCTCAGCCATCCACCGTGATGAAGACTCCTCCTGGCAAGGCCTCTCTAATTCGACACAACGTTCGTCAGCAGGGACGACAGACGCCCGTCGAGTTAGGAGATGACAGCGCATGGGAGAAGCGTGGGTACGCTTCGTACGACTCGAGCACATCATACATGCCACTTCGAGTTCCACTAGCACTATTTGCAGATGCACAGGATCACTCGACCTTGCGCACACCCGAAGTGTTTTAAACATGATTGATCAATCGGCAACTACCGGACAGATGCAGCAGATGCGATGATGCATTGGTTCTTGCTGACAAATTAAAGTTGCCATGCACACGGTTGTGCCAATTTTTTTCAAAGACTTTCAAGCTGTCATCTATGTATCCCGATTTTGGAGGGTTATTGTTTTGGTCAAGGGCGAATGCTCGTTGAAATCTAACGTCGCGGCAGCCGCACTGGGCTATGTATGGGCCGACACAATGTAGATGGATTTGGCAGAGAACAGAATGAAAATTTTATCGCTGTCTTATGCCGCCGCTCGTCTCTCTCGTGTTGTCAGGTTAGGACTCAGGAGTGCTTTTTAAACAGGTCTGTAGGTACCCCATTGAACGAAGGTAGGTACATATGTAGGTCTTCGTTGTTTGTGCCATGAGTGCCTACATAAAAAAAGGGAGACAACAGAATGCACAAGCCTTTTGAAGTTTTGCATTTGCCGTCGCGTCGCGTCAATTTGTCCAACCAAGACGAGATCGGAGAACGAGGCCAGGTACCTACCTACCTTCGCAGGCGACCCCCATTCTGACTGAGCTTACAGAATTCTCTTACGCGTCAGCTTGTGCATCGCGCTGCCCTTAATTATTACGGAGAGGTACTGCGGCTGTTTTCTTGCAGAAACGAGGACATGACCCCCGCCAGTGGCCACACAAGATGGCCGCCTCCACGCCAGGATTCAAAGACAACGAGAATCTTGACTGATCATTCCACTTATCACGATCTATCCGGCCCCTCTCTTTAAACTCTGGCGTTCGCTCTCGGCGAACACGATGACGATACGCACGAACGGACGACGAGCCGATGGCCGATGAAGAGATCGCGAGCATTGGCAGGGCAGACAAGGTCTCATGGACGGCAGGGCGTCATGTGGCGAGGGCATTTGAAAGGCCTCTGAAGTTCAATTCATTGATACGTTATCATGGAGCTGGCCATTCAGGGTTGTTTCACAGTGACGATTGCCTCCTCACCTTTTATACTGGCGTTTAGCTAGCTTGATGCCAGCCTTTGCTCAGATACTGGAGCTATGTCTGGAGAAGTCTTCGTTACGAATTTGTCAGTAGCTTGAAAAGATGGCGAGATGACCATTTATTGTTAGCAACATCGTAAGTTAGCTATTCACATGTGACTGAAATACAGGCTACCTCTTGCCCGCCTGCGCAGCAGCATCGGTCAAGTCCTGGCCAACCCGGCAGATGCGACCCCAGCATAGCGTTGAGTGATCTTCACCGTCATCCACTTCCTCTCGATACCTGATGAAGTCAGACGGATCGAGAACGGCTCCGTCTGCCATCCTCACACATTGTCCAGACGTCGTCCGAAGTGATTCTCCCCACCACCGGGCCTGTCGGTCGTGATGGACGATTCCGTCAGTCCGGTGGGCTAGGCCGTGTATGATTAAATCCCAGTTACTTTTGGAACTGAGAAATGTCGACATCACAGACTCGATAATCAAACATGAGACGATCTTCCTTGTCTGTCTTTCGGGACTCCATCTTCTTCTTGTCGGTCGAGAGTGAGCTTCGTCCGACGCATGATCAAGAGCGGAAGGCTGCGGAGAATCGTCGCCGGAGCATGTCGGCATAGTCGGGAAGCTCGCGAATATCCTCGAGCGTTTCGAACTGCTTCATGGCTTCGATGAGAACCTTATACTCTCCTCGCGAAAGATTTGCGTGCTGGACCGCAGCAGCAAATACCATTTGCCCTTTCGAGAGCTTCACTTCCTCTGACACCTTAACTTCCTTCTTCGTTTTATTCTCTGGTTTCAAAAACTCCGTCAATCCTGTAAGCTCACTCAGAATGGGGGTTCGTCCGCCAAGGTACCTAGGCACCTAGTACCTAGTACATAACCCTTGTCTCTTGCGGGCCCGGATCCACCTCTCTCGCCTCAATTGGATGATATGGGATCTTGAGCGCAGTTTGAGCTTCGTGAGTGCGACAAGAGTCGACGACCAAGGATATCGTGGCTTCTTTTTTTTCCCTTGCCTTGGGAGTTGGGACTGCTCATCATCTCAGGAAGTCTGCATCTACCTCTCTGGTCTCTGAGGCTCGTCACCAGATTGTCCCGCCAGTTGCAAAGTAATCGGATTGACGACATTGACGACTTGACAAATTGACGATTCGAGTACCCCATAATGCATTGACAAGACGGAGAACGCCATCGCCATGTCCGAGTCGAGCTACAAGCAACAAAAAGAGGCCTTCGTGTCGAACCTCTCGGGTGGTTCCGTCTCAGAAATCGCTGCCGTCACGGCCGTTGCGCCGGTTCGTTCGACCCATCTTCTCCATCTCTCGAGCTCCAGCCTCGGACCTTCCCATCTACGGGGTGGTATCCTTGACTTCATTTCTCCTTTTCTGTCTTTCTTCACCCAGCGTATCGCATACTAACGCTCAACCGCACCTGCATGCAGGTCGCGATCCTCCTCTGGTCCGCCCTCCAGGCCCGCCAATCCTTCTTCCGTCCGTCCTCGCCGCTGAGCTACGCGGTCGACTTCCTCCTCCATGTGGGCGCCTTCTTACTCGCCACAACGCTGTACGCCAGCACACCGATGCTGCTGCTTCTGCTGCTCCTCGCGCCCGTAGCGCTTATATACGCGATGCCACCGCGCAAAGTGCGCAGCACTCTCAAGAAGAAGACAGCTCCGGCTGTCTCTGCGCCGGGAGCCAAGCCAGTCAACGAAATGCCCATCAAGCCCTTCCTGACCTGGTACCGAGGCGCCATGATCATCATGACCTGCGTCAGCATCCTCGCCGTCGACTTCCGCCTCTTCCCACGACGCTTCGCCAAGGTCGAAACCTGGGGCACCTCCCTCATGGACATGGGCGTCGGATCCTTCGTCTTCACCGCTGGCGTGGTAGCCGCGCGACCTGTCCTCAAGGAACGCGCCTCAGGCCACTCCATCGGCCTGCTGCGACGCCTCGTCTCCTCCGCGCGACACTCCCTCCCACTTCTCGTCCTGGGTGTCATACGCCTTCTCAGCGTCAAGGGCCTCGACTACGCGGAACATGTGAGCGAGTATGGCGTGCACTGGAACTTCTTCTTCACGCTGGGCTTGTTGCCGCCCTTTGTGGCTACATTTCAGGCTATCCTGCGCTATGTGCCCTCGTATGCGGCGCTTGCGTTTTTACTTAGCGCTGCCTATCAGCTCTTGTTGGAGATGACGTCTTGGAAGGCGTATGTGCTGACGGCGCCGCGGCAGGACCTCTTGTCTATGAACCGCGAAGGTATCTCTAGTTTCTTTGGGTATTTGGCTATTTTCCTTGCCGGGCAAGATCTGGGTATATTGGCTCTGCCGCGTAGCAGCAGCAGCAGCAGCAGCAGCAGCAGCAGCAGCGGCGGCAACTCCACAGCGAGCCTTGAGCGAAAAGCCCTCCTTAGGACTATGGCTGCCCGCGCGGCTCTCTGGTCTACGCTCTACTACCTGTCCACGTCATACACGCTTGGCCTCGGGCTCAACGTGTCCCGACGCATGGCAAACCTGCCGTACGTTATGTGGGTAGCAGCCTTCAACACGATCCAGATCTTGGCGTGCTGCGCCATGGAAACGTTCTTCTTCCCGGGGATGTACTCCCATGCTCAGGACGCCAAAACGGAGCGAGAGGCCATAAAGGCGGCTACGAGTGCTGTGCTGGCGGCGTATAATCGGAATGGGCTTGCTGTGTTTCTGGTGGCGAATTTGCTGACAGGGTTGGTGAATATGACGGTGCGGACGCTGGAGTGTAGGCCTGTGGAGACGATGGGGATTCTTTTGGGGTATATGGGGGCGGTGACTGCTGTGGCGGTTTCGTTGGACTATTATGATGTTTCTATCAAATTGTGAGGGTAAAAGGGCATGGGATGGTGCATGGATTGCCGAGTCGTGGGTGCTGGGTGCTGGGTGGGTGATGCTATAGACTGAGTTCGTGGTGTGCCATGCGAGGACCTCAAGGACTTGACAAGTCGTGTAATCTTGGTGCTTGCGAGACGGGGGGTATTGTTTGGATGAATGTAGGAATATCGTGGTGTCACGGTGGATGTATCAACTGTCCTGTGTCCTGTGAGCAGGGCTGAACGGTAGGGTAGTAGTTGCAATCGTATCCTTCTGCATCTGCATTCATATTCGCATTCGCTTCTCCTTGGTAAGTCAGAGCCTCTCTCAAAGGGGGTATGAATGCTTCCTTCATCCAGCCAAATCTCTCTCAACATCCAGCCCCTCTGGCCTGAGATTCCAAAAATTCCCGAAAAAAGAGAAAGAAAAACCTTCAGGCAGCAAAAAGATAAAAACACGGGCCAAATCATGTCCAACACGTCTTCACATGAAGCACCAACGCATACATCCCATCCCATCTCTTTGACTCCTTCATGTGGTATAATCCCCCGTCTATCCCTTCGACTCCCCCCTCCCCTCCCCCTTCGCCTCCATCTCCCTCTCCCTCTCCTTGAAAGAGCGTGAACTGTGCTGACCATGTCGATACCCTTCCCCGTCCTTCGACCGGCCATGATACTCCTCCTCATCATATTGCCTATGTGACTTACGTCCTTCATCATCACGCTTCCGATCCCGGCCCCCCTCATGACCCTGGCCCTCCTCCCCATCACGACCTTCCCGCGCGCGGCGGTGCCGACGAGGACGATCCGAATCCTCGACATCGTCATCGTCAATGCTGCGCTCTCCATCGTGGTCTCGATCCCGGCCACTTTCATGCTTATTGCGCCGTCGCTCTATCAAAGGTGTCAGTCATGTACAGTGTACTCAAAGGTTGGGCAGACTGAGCCGCCCCGACTCAGCTCTTCTTGGGGTGGTGGTTGCTTACCTCGCAAGACCTGCGTCGCCGCTGCATATTCCTGAATCTCATCCTTGCTCAGAACGCGAAGCACAATCACGAAATCATCGCGGACCTCGAATCTCTCCTTCCCCATAGTCAGGGCATCCGGGTTGACAATCTTGCGGTTAATCTTGGTCCAGCGTGCACCTGGGGGGACCTCCTTCAACTTCTTATCTTCCTTGTGCGGTGCGACGCCCTCTCGGACTGGGTTGTCTTCCTCGGGAAAGCTGGCCTTGGGTTGTTTGAGAATGCCGCGGAGGGGTTTGCCGTCGGGTTTTTCTTTGGGCGGCGAGACAACGCGTACCTGTTTATTGTTGTCGGATGCAGGCGAGGCAACTTCGCGGCCTCGGTGCTCGTCTCCGAGATCTTGCCGTGAGTAGTCTTGAGAGGCGGATCCGTACGAGGCCTTGTCCTTGGATGGAGACTGTGAGCGAGCTCTTGATGATCTGTCTGCTGCGGCAGGTCGATTTGCGTCCTTTTCCCTATCCCTGGGCTTGGCGTCCATGGAAGCAAGCTGCTCTTTCAGCTGTTTCAGATCAGAGGCATCATTGGGATCGAAGAGGTTGGAGTTTCGACTTCGCCGACGTCTTTTCGTGTCATCTGAGTCAGAGCCAGAGTGCCGCGCTACTTGGCTACCATGTTGGGCATCGGTGTAGGATCGCCGCACAGGATCACTGAAAGCTCTGGCATCTTCCCTGGCAGACTTTCTGACATAGTCTCTTTCGCCGCGAACAGAATCTCTCTGACAAATGTACTCCCTTTCCCGAGCTGGTTCCTTGTCCCGAATTATTTCACGCAATGGGTCCCTTTCCTGAGCAGGGTCCTTTTCACGAATCATCAGCGGTGGACTATTCCTGACGGACTGCTTCTCTCGAGCTGACTCCCGTGGCCTCTCATGTGACGGCCCTGGCTCTGATCCTCTCTGTTGCCTCGGGGCCTCTTTTCGGGTGTCGCGTTCCTCCAGAGAGCTACCTCGCCGTGGTGGCTGAGACGTATCCTGCTCCCGCTTGTCCTGTGATTTGAAAACGGCTGGCACCAGTCCTATAGCCGTAGCGACCGCCCCAAGGCCCGTGGCCAAAGAATCGCGGACTCGGGAGCGTTCTGACCGATCGTGACCATCCTCGCTGCTTATACGTTGTCCTCGCCCTTTGAGATCCTCTACTGAAGACAGCCGGCTTCGACGGCGGCCATCCTTGTCTTTGTCATGCCCATAGCATAGATCTTCATCCGATCTCCTGCGTGGTTCTTCAAGTCGGGTGTCACGCCGACGGTCTCTACTGTCAGCTGAAGCGCCCAGGAGATCAGTGCGGATGCCAAATCCCCGAGATGAGATGCTGTCGTCCTGATATCGAGACGGTTCTCCGCGGCGTTCATAGTCTCGCTCTCGGTCGCGCATATCTCGCATGTGCCGCTCATCTTCTCGCGTTCTGTTATACTCATCGCGATGCGAAGAGCGCAGATCGCCTTCTTGGTGGAGAGATAGAGGGCGTGGCCGCCTGCCACTGGCGCTGCCTGGCCTCTCGGGGTGAGCCAGAGTCGAGGAAGCCAAAGATTGGCCTGAAGTAGCAGGAAGGGCATCTCGGGCGTCGTAGCCACGATTGATCTTGTCAAAGCCTCGAGTAGAAGGAGGGGGGCCTCCTCCTCTCCCTTCGGCATGCCGACTTGGTCCGTTCTGGAAGCGGTTCAACTCGTGCGTGGTGTTGACGTTGGAGTTTCTTCGATCAACATTGTAGGTATTGGGGCGATAGTATCCCCCATCCAAGCTATCCTGTCTTCTTGATGGGCGGCCTGGCTTCGAGTGGTCGAGGTCATATTTGACTAGTTCTCCAGCATTGGTGTACTGATAGCCCTCAGTTCCGTAGTCGATAGCTGCCGTACTGTGTCTTGGATCGGTCGGGTGAGTGATGGATGATCGCGAGGTGTGGTATGGCTCATAGTCATGAGCGCTGAGATGACTGTCGCCGCGCTCTCGGTACCGACCAGAAGTTGTATTGGAGTTGAAAGCGTGGTAGGGCCGAGTCGAACTTTGCGACCGAACGGAAGAAGCGGGCTCCGAATAAATTTGGTCATCGGAAGCCCGGTAGTCGTCTCTAGTTGGGCTTCCAGAGCGTGCGTGAGAGGTGTGAGATGAGGAGGCGTGTGGCCTGTCCAGTTGGGTCGTAGTTATGATGACAGGAGGCCTCGATGAGGAGCCCAGCGTCGATCGGCGGGGTCTGCCAATGTCTCTAGACTTGGACACTGGTCTTGAGTCTTGCTGAACAACGGCGTAGGTCCTCGTGGTCGTGGGGACGCCAGCAGCATTGACAGAGGTGGTGTAGCCTCTTGGTGTAATATGGTGGCCGTGGCTCGCACTTGGTACAACGTGCATGTCACCAGCATACATGGAGCTATATCCGACGCTCGTCGGCACAGAGGCCCGAGCTGGATTGTAGGTAGATGTAGGACCCGAAACAGTTGGGGTATACCCGTGATATCGGTCGGGCATGGTGTTGAAATTTGAGTGGGGCGTCGTAAGAGGTGGTTCGAAACGGTTGCTTGCGATTTACATATATACACAGTGAATCGACTCTTTCTTCGTGTTTCAAGCTCCTCTTGTGCTCGGTCGCTCGGCTTCAACTATCTTTCACCGATTTGGCCGAACTGGTACGTGCGGTGAGGGGTCACTTGTCAAGCTTCCGTTGCCTCGTCTCCTCAGCCGCGTGTTGACAGTCACACTTTAGGGCAGGAGAAGAATGACAAGTGCGCAACAAGTGCGCAGCAGGACGAGATACGGACCCGGCTGAGAGCGGTCGAAAGCTTGTGCACAGAACCGAACAGCGTGCCAAGGTCTGATCCGAATTATCGACAAAGGGACGCTGAACGAAGAGGCAGGTATCGGCGACGAGATGATAGGCGGTGGAGGGCCGAGATACGGAGCTTGGGCGTCTGCGTGCCCTTTCCTTGTATAGCGCAGGAACTCTCTTCAGAGGACTGCAGACTGGGGGCAATAAGCTTGTGGTGTTTTTGTTGTACAACAGGAGGGAGTTGTTGCTGTCCGCGTCTGGAGAGGCGACAAGGAGGCGCGCAAGAGCTCGCGGGGCCAGCAAAGGAACAAGACGAATGATGAAAGAGGAGAGGTGAAAGAGGAAAGATGAAAGAGGAAACGATGATCTAGATTCGGCCACGGGGGAGGCCGATGGGAATGACGATTTTTTTTTGGCAGACCAAGGCCGCCAGGATCATCAAGGCTAGTCTGAACAGACAGGGGAGTCGGGACCTGGCGTGGCGTTTGGCCTCTCGGGAGCTTTCCAGCGGAAGACGGAGAAGCGACGAGCGAAACAAGGCGAACAAGGCGAATAAGGCGAATAAGGCGAACTAGGCGAACAAGGCGAATAAGGCGAACAAGGCACAAGGCGAACTAGGTAGGTACATACCTACGGAGAGGTACCTTTACGTACCTACTTACCTACTTACCTACTTAACCTACTTAACCTACCTTGGGTAACGAGTTTCAACGGCCCGCAGAAGCAGGAGAGAAGCAGGAGAGAAGCAGAAGAGAAGCAGGAGAGAAGCAGGAGAGAAGCAGGAGAGAAGCAGGAGAGAAGCAGAAGCAGAAGCATAGCGTTGCTGCAATGGTGACATTGCCCACTTGCTGGCCTTGTAGCTTTTGGCGCGCCCGAGAGTGGTGGTGGCCTGGTGGTCTGGTGGCCTGGGAATCCCAGACGGGGGGGGGGAACATTGTTCTGTTCTGGATGGCCACATCTAGTTAGTATGTAACATACTCCGTAGTCTCGGCTTCCCAGTCAGATTGCTGTCCATGCAAAGGAGAACTGACTTGTACTTGTCGGGCTCGCCTCTCAACCTTTTGGATCCCATTGGGCCGTAACGGCAACAGCGGCCATAATCCTAAGCTCTCGCCAACGGACTGGGTGGCAGAGCAGTTGCTTGTCGAGCTCGTGGCAGTTGTGAACTTGTGAGGCGAAATCCTCTCTGCGCGGAGAAGAAAAAGAACTCGGCCCGGGATGGAAGGATTGGACGGGATTCTGCATAACCCGACACCGTTGCAACTCTCCACTCTCGCCATGCAATCGACTTCTCGAGTCTCCGGCCTCTCCAGTGCAGTGTACGCTGCACTGGGCCGCAGACGTCGGGAAGCGGAGCCATGAACGTTCAGTTCGACTTCACGCCTTTATTAACAAAGAACGTCTTGGCTGCGGACAGTTCTGCACTGTGCTCGATTCGCCTCCATGTTCATCTGTGCCGCCGCACCGCGCAGGGTCTGTCGAGCTGCGGGCTCGCCGTGGTCAGCCGCCATGACTTTGGGACCTCTTTTTGCCCGTGCTTGTGCCCAAGCCCAATATGCCTCTCCAATGCCGTTGCTTCTTTGCTATGACTTTATGCGGCCTCCTTCTACCGAGTACCTATGCTGCGACCTAGCCTCTAGGTAGTAAAGGATCGCCAAGCGTTGCCTCGCTTCCTGCCTTGATGACGCCGAGCAGAGGCTTGACTCGCAGCAAAATGACTTGCAGGTACGGAACCGAGTACACACCACCTACATCACATATCATAGTTACATGTCATGTATCATGAATCCATGATGTATGGATCGAACATACAGGTAACAGTACCTAGGCACTCAGGTATGTACCTAGGTACAACTGAGGCCAATCCCAGGCCCGGTCCAGACCGAGAACGAAGCCAATCAACGCTCAGCTGATGACAAGCCAATGAACAAGCAATGCATTACAGTAGAAACTTGAAAGGCAGTACCTACATTATCATACATATCCGACGGCGCAACCAGACTGTGCCGCCGTGAAGCCGTCTTGTCTTGTCTTGTTCACGCACCCAGGACATAGAACTCCATTCGTGAAACCATCCCCATCCCAAAGGCGACGGCTCCAAGCAGAAGAAGGCAAGCATTTTCAAGCCAAGAACTCATCCCGTGCCGCTGCTGTGCTGCTGCCGCCTGCTACCTTCCCCCCCTTTTCTGCAGCCATTGCAGCCCAACATCTGATCGGAGTCGCCACTTTGGCCGCCGTCTCGGTCGCCATCTCCGACTTTTCACCACGGTCTCGTCGTCACTTGCAAGTTGTGTCCTTGAACTCCTTGCTGACCAAATCGACATGGCGCATGCCTCTTGTCTCTGGGGATCTGGGGAGTTCCGCGTCTTCAACTGCTTGGGCAGCTCCACCCCTTTTCTCCGCAACCTCGACTCTTCTCCAGCCTCCAATCCGATGTTCCCGATGTTTCTTCCCGCTCACGGACCGGGATCTAGCTGCTACCTCGCCTGCGTCATCCCCGTCTCTTCCCTGCGTCAAGGCTGCACTCAACCCCCCCATCTGGGAATATAACCGTCTTTGCTTAGAGAACTGCAGCATGTATGATTGTGAGCTCGCCGCGTGGTGAAGTTGGGCAGCGATGAACTCGACTAGAGACATTCGGCAGACAAGTCCTTATCGCTCGATGCCACCACGTACCTGCATATCTCGCCGCCCCGAGATTGTGCGTGCTACTACATACATACATACATACATACATACCGGATCGTGACATCCGTTTGTCTGTTCTGTCGTCCGTCCGTGATGCCCTGTGCAAGCTGAGACAGGTGGTCTTTCAGCCAAACGGGAAGAATATGTCGCAGGCAATGGCTCAGATGTGTGTGTACCTACTCTGTACTTCCCTTCTGTATCGTTTTACATACATGTAGACAGTAGCAATATGTTTACCACAAGCTGTACCGCATACACATGCACATATACATACAAGGTTAGTCATATTCCCCGCAGTGCAAGAGTCGGATCCTTGGCACGGGAAGCAGAACCCCGAATCAATAGATACGCTGCCCGTCGTTACGCTAGGTCAAATCGGATACCGAGCGAATGAAAGAGTTCTGTCTGTATGCTTACTCTCCTGTTGGAAATGTGGATGACATGTCGAGATACCGATGACACGTCGTGGTGCTGTAGAGGTGTTGTGATACATACTGTACTGTACAACTGACTCGGTGACTCCACAGATTTGGCTATGCGATCGTCCGTCGTCGCAGAAAATAGAGGACAGACGGTAAATGCAAAAAGCAGCCAAGGTGCCCACAAGACCTCGACTGTACACAAAGACGATGATCAATAGCAAAGACTCAAAAGACAGCAGTCCTCCCTGGACTACTACAAGACCTGACGAC
>SRPQ01000085.1:0-52054 GCA_018360075.1 Claviceps cyperi | reverse complement strand
GGGGGCATTTGCATTGCATTGTTTTATAGATAAGACCTCCATGATGAAAGGAAGAAATACAGAAAAACCGAAGAGGGAGGGCAAAAGGAGGTATGCTATGAGGGAGTAGATGAAACGAGAGACGGTAGAGAAGGCGTGTATGCAGCGGATCGACGGAACATGATAAGTCGAATGACCTCCATATTAGTATAGTAAGATTGTGTACGATGCAGACGCTAATAATAATGCCATAAAAAAAGAAATGTACGCTTTGCAAAGTCAGACGCTGTGGGCGTCTGGCGTGCTTTCCACGTGCAAGTTTGGAACGGTAACGACCCAAAAAGGTTCAAACTCCTCTGGGACCTCCATCACAAGAAATAATCCGGCAAAGAATTCCCCTCGGCGCTCTTATCAGCCGGTGCGTCCTTGTGCAAGTCATTCTCCGGCGCCGCAGCAAAGACATTGAAATAACGCTCCCCGGCATCATTGACCTCCAGCACGCTGGCCATGTTACCGCATCGATAACAGTAGTTGGGCGCACTCCACACCGTACTCAGTCTGTCTTCGTACAGGACCTGAAATCCCTCCTGGCAGAGCTGATGCGCCCGGAGGATATGGGACATGTTATTCACGGCCAGGAATTTGCTGACGACTTGCGCTCCAAAGGTATAGCCGGCACCGCGGGGGGAGAGAGAGAATTCGTCTCTGTCGGGATCTGGGTCGGACCATACGAGATCCGCCATGGGACCTTCGTGGGGTATTTCGCGGAACCGGTCGATGATTTTGATTTGGTCTATTGAATGGACTGATGGAGATAGGCCTGGATGAGGACGTCAGTCGCGTTATTTTTCTCACTTGCTTCCGTGGTGTGTGTGTGTGTGTGTGTTGGCTAAGGTATTGTAAGGAGTTGGAACGGGGATGGGGTAGGGTAAACGTACCGCCATGAACGCAAAAAATCTCGTTACTGATGACAACACTCAATGTCAGAAAATCAAACATGTCGGTAAAGTAATGCCATACGTTGGCGTTTCCATATTTGCGCGAACACTCCGTGTAGAAACCGTATGACTGCGTTACGCCTCGGGATTCGTGATTTCCGCGAATCAGCTGTACGCGGTTTGGGTATCGGAGCTTGAGGCAAACGAGCAGAGAGATGGTTTCCACGCTGAACATTCCGCGGTCGACATAATCGCCTGTTTCAGCAGAGTAGAAGAGTTAGCACTGTGCCATTACGCAAATGTAGCAGGGGGAGACAGCATTCAGAGCCAGTCAAGTCCACTTTGCCCGGAATTCGACATCCACCTCGTTTTCAGACGTCAAATCATGGATTTGAAAAGGTCATTGGAAAAAATGAGTGAGGGATTAGGGGCCGTATGTCCTCACCCAGGAAAAGGTAGTTCGTATCGGGACAATAGCCGCCTATTCTAAATATCTCGATAAGATCGAAAAACTGTCCATGGATATCGCCAACAACGGTAACAGGAGCCAGCACGTGGACGACATTGCTCTCGCGCATAAGCAATTCCTTTGTCTTGGCGCATATGGCTTCAATAAGTGATTCTGCCAACAATTCTTTCTTGTACAGGCGCGAGATGCACTCATCCAAGTCGACAGAAGCTACATCCGCTTCGTTAGACTCTTGTTGCGTCATACGATGCCCGATGAGAGATCAAGCAGCTGGGAGTTGCGAACCTGGTAGGCTAGGCATGGTGTTGCTTGTGATGTAATCGCGCCGGCACTCGCAGCAATAGTATTCTTGAACGATTTAGTCTGAAAGGATACTAGACTGGCACACAAGAAGAAGAGACAACGGCGGGTGGGACGTCGTGTGTTCTCTTTCAGGTCTGCTCGTTTGGATATCTACTCCGTGCAGAGGAAATATCTGGAGGTGCAATCGATCTATGTACCAACATGGTCGGGGGTTGCGCCTGAAAGCTCCTCGCGCGGTTGCTTGCTTGGGCAGATCGGAGCCTTCGTCGTCGGCCGTCGCTGTGAGAGGGAGGTTTTCACGCAGACATCTGCATCACTGACAAAGGCAAACGTTGTGCGGGCTGTTTTGGCGTTGTTCCCGTTCCCTTTTAGTGGTGAACGACGTGAAGGTTTCGACGTTTGCAAAAGGCAAAAGGGACGAGAAATATGATATGTCGCGCCACGGGGTCCCCGTGGGTCGCCGTAGTAGATTGTAGAGAAATTCATGAGGTGGTGACCCACCCAGGGGTTCCCCTGGCCCTGGCGGACGATGAACACAGGGCTTCGGACTACCTAACATATCTCAATCAACAAAGTTGAGTGAGAGCCTGGGAGGAGGGATTTTGGGGATAGCAGATTTTATGCGAGGTGAGATTCACGAGCGATTTGGTTAATGGCTGCCAGGTATCATAACGTAGCTACACATGCACTCAGTTTTGCTTGAACAGCAGAGTAACCTACAATTGAGGCCACTAGAAAACATCTTTCTTTATCATGGTACTGTGGCGGCTCGCGAGAGAGCCATGTGTCCTCCTGATTGTTCTTCTTCTGGATACAATTGGCCTCTGCTTTTTCACCAAGGATATCAGGCAGGATCGATCTGGGCGCAATTGAGATGTGATTCAAGACTTTCGTTGGCCCTGCCGTGATGTCGGCTGAACTCCGGCGGGTGGTGTCACGCCAAGAATCATGCTGACGTTCGTTGCGTGAAAGCGACTTGGTCTGTGCTCAGTCTCACGTGGTACGTGATGTTCCAGCTTCCCTCAGCTTCAAATGGCATCCCCATGCTATGTATGCTGTCTGGACCCGCGAGTTCCGTCGCATTCAAGTACCATTTTCCTCCCCAGCTTTTCGACTCATCAAATTTCATGTGACTCCTCTTTACGGAGTCTAACGAGGCCAGGGGGAGGATATTCGTGAAACGTTGTCCGCCAATCCGCCTGGACTGGCTTTGTCACCATCGCGACATCGGCCGATCATTGGATGTTTCGTTCTGGTGAATACGAATGAGTGACCCACGACTCGCGGGCGACAGCTTCGCAACCTTTGAGCCAGGACCGGCCACATTTCTCGACGCGTCGCTGTGAGAGCGAGGAGTCGTCATCGCGACATTCAGCCCGCAAATCAGTCCCGCTTTCGCGACTTTGTGTGTGTTATGCATGGTCTTGAAATGCCAAACTCATCGCCTGGCCGACTCGGCCGTCCGGATGAAGCTCAATGCTACAATTGTGGTCTTGTAGGTCACTGGGCAGTTGCTTGCCCAGAACCCACCAGAGAAACACCCGCGTAAGCAGAGCCTGGTTTTGTTGATGTTGAGCCCAAAAGTCCAAACACGTCAACTAACTTCTTCTCACTTCTTCTCAGAGGCCTAGCTGCTTGGTGGAACTCATCCAACCTGAGCCCGTCCAATGCCAAAGGACAAGGCGCCAGCTCGAGCTCGAGTAAACGATCAAAAGGGCCCATCATCACCAAATATGCCCCTCCCGTGTCACAGTTTCCTCCAGCATTAGTTCATGTGCCTCCGCCGCCGCCAAATCATCACCCTCATCCACACCTGCTATCACACCCGCATCCGCCACCACCACAACCACCGCTACCTCTTCCCCCTTCATCATATCCGGGTCAGGCTCCCCCATACCATTCATATAACACGCCGCCGCCGCCGCCACCTCCACCTCCAGCGTCACCGCCACCTCCCCCATATACTGGCGGTCATCCTCCTTCTTACGGGTATCCTCACCCACAGTACCCAACTCCTCCCCTTCCTCATCCCACGGCTCATTACGGCCTTCCTGGGCCCGGATATAGAGGGCCACCACCAGGGTCACCGTCTCTGCCTCTCAATTCGCATCCCGGAGGCCAATACCCGCCCAACGGTGTCGATGGGCACGAGTACAGACCGCACCAGCTTCACAATCATGGCTGGACATGCTCTCCTCCCCCACCGCATTCATCGCCTCCTAGTCATTCAACGCCGCCACAGACAAGGACAGGGCCTCGCTCTGACTCGGGCCCGTTGAAACCTCCCACGTTGCCTCCAAAGCCCCCTGCGGGAATAGGGTCCCATCCGCTCCCGCCCAAGCCCCCCAAGAGTCACGATCAGATGAACTCTTACCGGGACCACCGGAACAAACGAAAGCTTGATCGCCACGTCAGGGGGCGAGAATGGAGACAGTCGGACGACTATCCAAACCAACGAAGAGCTAACTATGGCTCTCATCACGACCATGACGGTCAATTTCAGCGCTCTCCCGAAAACAGTCGGTCCAACGGCTCATGGCGAGGTCAACGGCAGAGTCGTGGGCCCTCAAACACGAGGAGGCAATCCCCAGTGGCTGCTGCAGCTGAACAGCTGATGAAGGAATCTGAAGGTCGTGGTGGCGGCAGACATCCTTCCGACGAGTACGCAGCCCCTTCCACTTCTCCCGCACAAAATACGGCTAGCAAGTCTGGTGAGAACGCTTCAGCACAGGAACGAACGAGCCCCTCAGCTGAAGCTCAGGAGACTTGCGTCAGCGAGGGGGAGGTTGAGGTTGATGGGGCGCAAAACGGAAAAAGCCCGGAAGCTTCGCTCCTGAATGGCTCTGCTGAACATCTGGATGATTACGACCGGCTGCCATCACCGTCAGACCATGATAGAAGCAGCAGCAAGCGCTCACATAGTCAACAACAGGAAAGCATACTCTCTGAGCGAGCGAAAAAAAGACGAAGCTCAGATCAGCGTTTCGAAGCGGACGAGAACAGGTTGGTAAAGCACCGGCTCGATGCCGAGAAAGACGAAGAATGCCTTTGGGATACTTTGGACGTGCCACGAGAGGCCGACAGGAGGCAGCAGGCGAGAAACGGCCATGCAGCAGCTCGGCGACGAGATTCTGATGACTCCCGAACGTCGCGGCATTCTTCGCCCTCCTCTCAGTCATCCGACTTGAATTCTCTCGAAGCGGAGCTTCTGGGTCGACCAGTCAAGCAGAGATCCCCAGAGAGATCGAACAAACGCCGTCGGGTGGAACATGCCGACACCAGGCTTCAGCAGCCAAAACGCCGGAGAGCGACCAACACGAACTCTGCGTACAGGTAAGTAGTGTCATGAATGGAGTTTCGTTTATAAGCGTAATATATATACTGACACCTTGCTAGCCGCCGGTGGTAACTTGCCATGCTCCAACACGAGGCTCCAAAATTGACTGCAGAACACTCTCTGTACTCAGAGGACGTCTACATACACATGGGAGCGAAGACCATGTGGGACGATTTTGCTATTTCACGACGACCACGACGAATTTGTATGCATGACACGGAGTTGAGGTATCTTCCTATCTTTAGTTATCGGTGCAAATGGTTCTTGCGTATCCGTGTATTGTCTTTGGCTATACGCATGTCGGCGCTGGATGCGCCTCGCCTCACATATTGCTTTACATGTGGCATAGGTAGTCAAGACCACAGAAAATCTGCATTCTTATAGTTTTTTTTTTCGCCTTCTTTTTTTGTTTTCAATTCGTGTTCTCAGATTGTAGAGCCTCAAATTTTTGTGTTGGTCAAGTGCGATTGGAGCTGTCGATTCGTACGAGGAAGATGAGATACATTCTTGGTCCTGCCCCCGGCATGACTTCTCGACGTCTGTACATTCTGCTAGGTTTTGTTACTGATGAGGCTGCCTGAAGTAGTGTATGCAGAATAGGAAGTAGGGAATGGGAAGTGAAGGGGCTCGCTGGAATAAATTCGAGTCTTTTTTGTCCATTGGGATCGAGCCTTGAAGACGAAACACTTGCGATGTGTTGGGCTATGATGGCATTGTGACATGCATAATAAAGGCGAAACGTGGGCAAAGAAATTAACACCTGAAATGAAACCACTCACCCGACACGATCAGTGAGTCACCGCGTGTCTGTACCGTGTTTTCTAATTTCACCTTCCTCTTCCCCTTCCCGCGCTCCTCTTGGTTTGTTCTCCGTCTTTTACCTGGCCTGGGACGGACTTCTTCGTTTTTCTTTCCTCTTCTAAATCCCTTCTTTTTGCTTTGCTCTCCTTTTGTTCTGGATTTTCTCTCACCTTCTTTCCACTGCAGTCAGCCTCCACACACAGAGAGAGGGGGGTCACAGACAGAGACGACAGTCGTGGGTCGGTGAATGGGTATGTAGAGCTTGCGACGAATGTACGGGAGAGAGGGTTACCAAGAGTTAGGGGAGAGAATCGAATAGCAAAATCACGCATTCAAGCACATTGAGAAAGAGACTGCAGGATGTGGTCTGGTGCAAATATAGCCTCTTGCAGCGCGCCAGCATCGAATTGAGTAGCATTTGTGGCCAATGTCCTAGTTTCGCCCTGTTATATGCTCTGAGCCCTGTACGATTTGTCCCAGGAAGCAAAGTTACTCCGTGATTGTGCTAGACAACTATGTAGTCGCTGTACAGTGTACTCCGAAGCCCTATATTCATATGCCCTGCACCCTCCAAACAAAGCAGCTGCACTCCGAACTTTGTTCTCAGTACTTGCCTCAAGCAGCAAGGTACGTATTTATGCTCGACTGTTGCTTGAGCTTGCGTTCGGGATTATCTACACAATGAGGTACTCAAACCCCATATCCTTCAGATCTCTGAGCCAGCTGACGCCTGATCCAGCACCTGAGTCTTGTATCTGCCACGTGGCTCTCAACATCTTGATTGCTTTGAGGATATAGCCCCACGGACAGATTTCCCAAATGGCAAACATGCGAGACATTGCCCACGCTCAGTGGTCCGCCTCGCACGTCTCCGCCCCGGCGATGAACAGTGGCCACAAAGTGGCCTTGAAGTACGGATCTCTGTCGTCAATCTGCCCGAGATGACGGAAAATGTCGCCCACGAGAACCTTGGTATCGATCGGACGGACAGCTCGCACCAGTGGCAGCGCCTGAAGGATATACAAACACACTGCTGAGCGGTGCGCAGAGGCTATGTGTATCCGGCTGTCAATATCGGACACGTTGGGAAGCTCACGAAGCCGGTCTGCCCAGCCGGCAATGTCAAAGGCGAGTGCCTCTTCAATGAGCCTGAGAGCTTGGTCTGCTACCGAAGCTGATTGGCTCCCGTCAGTACAGAGCGTCTTGTACGATAAGAGTGACGCGTGGAGAATGGCCTGAAGTAACTCTGGCGGACATGAGAGATAGCTGTTCACCTCGACACGCTTGATGACGGGGAGTAGCTCGAACGCATAACGAGCGATGCGGGATGCTATTGCCCCAGTTGCAAGTGTCGATCCTAGGATGTGATAACTACGTACGTTGGCCGAGTTGCCGGTTAGCCTTGTTTGCAAAAGGACTAGACTGTTTGGAAGCCCATTGATGATCACGACTTGGACCCCCTGCCCCCTCTCCAAATTCTTTGAGCGAACGAGAAAATAAGGAGATGCATGTTACCTACATGAAGCAATCTGCCAAAATGCAATCGCGCAGCACTCGGCTCGAGCCATGGCTAATCGAATCGGGGACCAAATGTGCCAGGATGATGCTCGTACCCTTCATATGCACCTGCCAGGCTTTGTCATTGTTTCGATCCAAATCGATAAGGTCGAGATTGACTACGAAATGCATAGCCGCCAAAATGATCTCACTTCCTGCAGGGTCTAAAGCATCGAGAACATCGCGAAGGTAGCCCAAAGCCTTTTGCTTGGCTGTCAGGGCATCGATGAGCGCTTGCCGGGACGAAAGATGCTGTGAGCGCAACTGGGCGAGATATCCACTAGGATCCGGTAAGCCTGGAGAAATCGCGCCTATGGGCCGGAATTTATTCGACCAATGAACAGCAGAATTTGCAGTTAGGATTTGGAGAAGGAACGGGTGTTTTTGGGTCAAAGGGATAAGTTCTCGAAATGGGTTACTATAAGGTGTGTCTCTGGCGACCAAGTCCTTGCATAGGCTATCCGCGACTGAAGGAAAACGATCAACATTAGTGTTTATCTCTCTACCCGCAACGAGACTCGAAAGAGAGAAAAAAAGAAACAGAAGAAAAGGCAGATCCGGGACACGGCACACACGAGACACGTACAGTGTGCAAGATAGTACCTCGAGTTCCGGTCAAGGTCCTGGAATAGGGGATCTATCAGATTGCCAGAAGCGGAAAGACTCAGCCCTTCGAGCCTTTGACATGGTTCGACAAGCTCACGCGAGCTGCACTCGTTGATGAGGTCATCAGATACAATTTTCTCCGAGCTCGTGACATCGTGGCTGCGCTTCGCATCTGACAAAAGAAATTGTGCTTGCTGGTTCTCGAGCTCACCCTGACATGGGTTCCCGGGACGTGTTGGGGAGCCACCAGCCTGCTGAATACTTTGACCATGGCATTCAACGACTCGATCATGGCTACCACACAGTGCCTCCTGTGCCCAAACAGCCGAAATACTTCCTGCCTCGTGTGTGTTGGTAGCCGTGCCGAGAGCTCGAGAATCAAGCACCCGAGGCTGATACTGGCCTTGGCCGCTTAGTCTGTGTCCAGAAACATGAGACGGCCTTGGAGCTCCATCAAAGTCGATGGCCGGTGCCCAGACGAACACCTTCCCGTATCCAAGACATTCCTGCTCCGACGCCGCACATTTGTGGCATGCCGGCCACGAACGATCACAGCGCAGGCGTCGGCGGCGGCAGTTGTGACACGGCTTGGTGATTCTGTTGGCGAGCATCCGATGCACGCGGCCCCCGCGGAAAATCTACGAGGCGCAGTCCCTCCAGATGTTCGTCCCGTCACGTTTGCAGTCTTGCGGCCGTAGCCCCGGGGTATGTATCGAAGCTTCTCTCCTAAGGTTCCTCTGTGGTGGGGAGGTTGAACTGACGAGGAGCGAGCGCAAAAGAAGGTCTCGTAGTCATAACGACAGGCAGCAGGCAAAGCAAGCAAGCACGTGTTGGCGAAGACGAAAAGGCAGAAGCAGAACTATGTATGTATAGATCAGAGCTAGAGACAGAAGCCAGAAGCAAGGGAAAGGTCTTTGCCTGGGTCGTCGCTTGTTCCCCTCCGGTGCTTGTTATTATCGCTTTGGCTGGGTCGATATGCCGGTTGTCCTGGGGTGGGAGCCAGGGAAAAATACATAGGATGATGCGCTTCGGCATCGGCCATCGTCCATGTGTGCGAACCACAACCTGACGAGTCGAGAGTCGAGACCCGACAAGGGCTCACCATGGTTGCGAGTCCTGACTCCTCGAGGGTTCGTGACGCAAGTTGCAGCTTTGCCGCTGTTGCTCCTCTGATCAAGCAAGCTTCGATGCCGTGCTCTCGTCGCGCGCATCGTCGCTGCGCAGACGACCATCGCATGCTGGCGCAAGAAGACTACATAGAAGCGTTTCGCACTTGTGAGACCAGGCCGCCTTGCGAGCCCAAGCTATTTGTCCCATCCGAGTGGCCGCACCGACACCAATGCTGGATCCCATAGTTACACTACGGAGTACGAGATATCATACATTGACGCGGACACGTGACTCGCATGAACGCGGAACCCCAATTCTCTGCTCCCTGACTAGATGCAAAGTGAGGCCATCGCGGCTGCGCCATCCCGCACTGCCGGGCCGCGAAGCAATTTACACGCAGTCGTACGCCATCCCGTTCAAGGTCTCCGCGCTGCCTGCCCACCAGGGAAGGGAAGGGAAGGGAAGGGAAGGGAAGGGAAGGGAAGGGAAGGGAAGGGAAGGGAAGGAAGAGGATGGCCTCACAAATTTGGCGCCGAAAAGGATGCACAGAGAACGTCCGCAAACTTTCGTCCCATTCCACATCGCAGTCCTCACTTTTCCAACCCGACTCTCTCCAACCCGGAGCGAAGCGAGGCGAGTCTTCCACAGCCCCGAAGCACACCGTAGGGCCGCTGGGGAATAACTTGTCAGTCAGTATTTCACAAGTGATACGAATCCACATAGGTACATACGATTATCATGATGTAGGTATCCTCAATCCGGTATTGGTCCGTAAAGGATCTTGGAGAAAGTCCAATTCAACCAAGCCGTTCGTTGTCTACGAATCCACAAATGATGAAGCAGTGATCTCTAGCAAGAGAATCCTACCGGCGAATCAATGCTCGTTTCATACAGCTAGCCAATCACCACTGCGTTATGATCGTGAACGGTGAAGGTCGCAGATTGCTCTATGTACTGTTACAGGTACCCGCCAGTAACTCACGAGTCACAACACCTCCCGAGTTTTGCATCTAACGAGGCAAATACTACCCGGTCCGGTGTTGCCGCCGCTCCCTGCGCCCTAGGCACCCCCTGATGAAGGAATGAAGGGAGAGGTGCTCGGAAACCAACCTTTTCTTCGTTTTCTTCATGTTTTAGTTTTAGTCTATTTCCTCCGCTTGGCTATAGTAAGAGAGGTGTTCTCTCCTCGTGTAGTTGAGAAGGGCAAAGGGGGGGCTAGTTGAGTCGAATTGAGTACAGAAGTTGTTCATTCTTTTTTACAGAGATTTCGAGAACTGGCGAGAGTCGCCATTGTCTACGTGTCCAGTTTATTCAGGTGGGATCTGTCGTTTCTTGTCATGTCTTTTGTTCCTCAGTTTATCTCCCCATCTGCCTGTTTCGCCCGACAGATTTGAACTTGTCAAATTTGCATCTTCTAAGTTCTTCCCGAAACCGTTTGATCAGTTTTTTTTTTGGTGGAGTACCGCAGTAAAGTACACATCTACCAGGTATGTACATATGTACATGTGTACGTATGGATCTACATTGTACCTACGCGTACGTCGCACCGATTGTTGTGCGACTGCGGGCTGTCTTTACTTTGCCACAATCGCCATCAGCTTTTGATGATGGAATTCTAGAAGTCGTGTTGTAATTCCCATTCTTTAATATATAATGTCGTAACTTTCCAACGAGTACAAAAATGCCCCGTTGGCTCAGTGGTAAAGCGTGTCACTAGTAATGACAAGATCACTGGTTCGATTCCAGTACGGGGCATGACAGCTTTTTGCAGCATGGGCCTCACTCTAAGATTATCCTATGCACGGCACAGAGCATCCATCTACTAACTACCCTTTTGTTTCTGGTTCCTTGGGAGGTGTTCTGAACCCCTTCTGTCTTCATTCAGACTTGCTGCTACATCCTTTCTGTCCAATTTAGGTCCAGATGCCTAAATTTTCTTGCTGGATTAACCTAGTCTACCATGTTATAGAAGCTCCTAGTCGTCTCTTTATCCTGGCTCTTTCTGGCAACCATGTTTTCCTCGTCGAACACGTCCTTGGAGTCATTGTTACACGACAGACGCAAGTCATCAACATCACCCGCGACTTCCAACCAATTCTCCCTCGTTTCTGGTACGGAAAACATGGTACACAGCGCCCAGTACACTATCGATGAGACAATATAGCCGCAAAAGAAGTTCAGATTGTACAGATAGGTTGCGCCTTTTGGCACGTCTTTACCGATGGCCCCAGCGAAGCCCACCACATTAATGAGTATTCCAGCAACGTACGCCGTGTAGGCCCGCCAGTTAATGCCGAATGTGTAATAGTATGGCCCCGTTTTTCGCGCATCATAAAGCCCCTTGACGTTTAGATATCCTTTTCTCACAACGTAATAGTCCGTGGACATGACGCCGGCGATGGAGCTGAGGAACACGCTATACGCTGACAGATATGTCGTGAAGTTGTTGGCACTGGTCAGCAAGTTGTAGGGGCACATGGCGAGACCAATAGCTGCACAGATATACCCGCCACGTCGAATGTTGATGAACCGAGGAAAAAGAGCCGTCATATCTGTGCCTGCTGAGACCGAGTTCGCTGAAATATTGGTGCCGAGCTGGGCGAGTGCAAATGCTAGTGCAATCACGAAGACGCCAAATCGTTGCGCAGAGCCGCCGTCGTCGATAAAGTGGCCCAGCACGTCGAGAGGGTTCCATATGGGCTCATTGTAGATGACGCTCGAAGAGGACGATACAAAGATGCCGATAATCGAAGTGAATGCGAATCCAAAGGGAATGGCAAGGGCCTGAGACCAGATGGCGTCCTTTGGTTTCCGGGCGAATCTTGTAAAGTCGCAGTCATTTATAATGAGCGTGGCAAAATTGGCAATCGATGCCATGATGCCTTTGACCATCTGCCAAGCCAAATCACTGCCGTGAACAGAGTTGGATTTGCGGATAATCGGTCCAGCACCTCCCGCTCGGACGAGAGCCCAGATCAAGAAGGCGATACCAGCTGGTGGGACAAAATATGCCTTGACTGTGAAAAGGTGACGAATCTTTTGGACAGGGAACCAGATTGCGGGCAACGAACAAAGCCAGAAAATGAAAAAGGAGACAAAGTCGGGTGTGCTGCTCACGTTCGGGTCAAAAGGCCCTGGCATAGTCTTGCGATCCCAGGATTTCCAGATCGATCGAATCATCAGGTACACACAGTTTCCACCGATATATGCCTGAACGCCATACCAGACACACGCTTAAGCGCAAGACTGATCGTTAGTCAAGTCCTTACAAGAAGAATACATGAAGTTGTACAGGCAAACGAAAAGAGCCAGAAAAAAAGGGTTGGTCCAGAAGAAGGGATTCTTTGACCAGGTGGTTTGAGTAATCATGTAAGTGGTACGTACCCATGGCTGCTCGGTTGAAGACTGGCCATAATGAACCCCAAATGCCAAACGAGGCGCGGTTTGCAACGGGAAAGCCAATGTGGTAGACAGCACCCACACGACCATTTATGACGACAAAGAATGCTGCGATGGAGTAGCCAATCCAAACACATATCCAAGCCTGCCACCATGAGAGTCCAGCAATGATCATGGAAGATGAAATCATCCAGGTATTAATGTTGTAGGAATCGGCGATCCAGAACCCAACAAAGTTCCAGGCGCCCCATTGTCGCCGCTGGGATTCCACCGGCTTCAAGTCATGATTCGTGAGCTGTCAAGAAGCCATGAGCGTACAAGTTAGAAACGGCGTCGACGCTGCGGAATCACGTCGACGTACCATGAGTTGGGTTGGCGTCAACCCCTCCTCAGACTTCAGAGCGAGTCTGTCGGCCAAGTTCTTGGCCTTTTGTAAGAAAGGCATTGCGCCTGGCCGTGGAGGTGGTTGGCCGGAAGAGGGGATGTTATGTTACAATCTCGATCGGCTTGCTTGTGAGCACCCTTCTCTTGCTTTCACGAATGGGCGGAGGGCAAGCCATGAACTTATAAGATAAATTGCTGTGTTCGCTTCATCGGCAGCCGCCTATCTATGCCAACCTCACTGCTGCCATTGACCATCCCCAGTGCCGAGAATCGCTGTCCTTATCAGCATGGCGTTTTCTAGTGGGGGGTTCAGCCTATCTTGGCCCGATCATTAAGCTTGGTGTCATGCATTGGAAGACGGAGGCGTCTGCACGGACGTGGAGTGGTGAATGCAAAGAGCATCTCTGTAGGCAAGTTAGGTAAGTACATTCAGTAGGTACATACATACATGTATCTAGAACGGGGAGGCTCTTGACTTGATCAATGGGCCGGCCTACTATCATTATCCGGCCGATCGAAGCTTATCGCGGCAAGATGCGCTTATCTTGTAACATACATACATTATTACATACACATACACAATTAAGTTCAAATTTGCAACTCTTCATCAAGATGCTGACTGGCTGAATGCCTCGTGGCTGCTTGTAGCCCCGCGTCGGCCCCGGAAAAATTGTCCGTCAACATTCGTCAAGTACATTGTATGCTACTGCATGAATATATTGTCAAAGGGAGGTTCCATCAGGTCTGGGTCTAGTCGAACGGCTGTCGTCGGTGGAAAGTTGAGAACTCAGTGCTTGCTTGCTCTCGGTCCCTTTTTTCTGGAACGCGAGCTATTGTAACGGTAGCTGCATAAGGCCGCCGTGGCGTCCATTTGCGTTCCGTGGGATGCCAGATGAGGGGACTTGTGAGGGGACTCATGAGATAGCGGCATGGAGATGATGGAGGATGAGATAACGACTGCAGGCGGCGTTTGCACTGTGCAGTAGTACTCCGTATAAGCCACTCTTTATACACCTTGGGATAGCGAGCAAGATCGGAGACACGAAGACGGAGACGCAACCCGGCTGCTTGGGTCCATACGTTGTCGCAAGTTGGAACCTGAAAGGTTGAAAGGGCCGCTCCTTCCTTCTTTTGTTGCTTCGTCTCACATCTAGACTCTAGAGTTCATACATGTTTCCCATCAACCGTGACCCAACCAATCCGCCAAGTTCCACCCCCTCTCCGAGTGGATCTCGCTGCAGCCTGCCCCGCGCGAGGTGCTTTACTTTGGCCTGCAGCATGTCGCTGCATCACCGCCCTCCCCTCGTCGACCAGGAGAAAACTCGAGGCGACGTTGTTGCTGCTGGCCATTTTGCTGGCACCAGTGACCACTACATAATATTCATCGCTCCGACGAAAACGCGCCAGCTCATCTTGCCTACGAAGGCCTCCGCACCTCCTCTTCCCGCATTGCTCTTAGCTTAGGGCTCTGCCTAATCCCGATCGACTCAGCTTCGCCCGAGGTTCGCGAACCGCGTAAACGAACCGCGTAAACGAACCGCGTAAACGAACCGCCTGCAAGATGGAGGAACAACTTGTTCAGCTTCTCGCCAATACGCAGCTGTTGGAACAAGTGCCCCGACAGCAGGCCGAGATCGAACTGAAGCGTGCGCGAACAAATCCTGCATACCCCGTGGCGCTGGCAAAGATCGCGTCTCACACCTCTGTCAGCACCAACATCCGTCAGGCAGCGTTGAGTTCTTTGCGGCAGTTCATCGAGAACAATTGGGCTGTGGGAGATCAAGATGATGAACCCATCATCCCCATCCCCGATGACACTAGGGCCATTTTGAAGCAGTCTTTGCTCGATCTGTCTTTGAGCCAGGAGCAAGACCGAAAGGTCAAGATTGCTGCCAGGTAATTTCTGTTCCAGCCGCGGGCCAGGCACGTTCTTGGACCAACGCATTCTCTTGGGGCCTTAATTCTAGGTGCTGACGGTTTTGTGCTGTTAGTTATGCGGTCGGCAAAATTGCCATCTACGATTTTCCCGAGCAGTGGCCCAACCTGCTGCCTACCATCCTTAGCATCGTACCCGTCGGCACCGATGCTCAGCTTCACGGCGCCCTTAGACTTCTGGGCGATCTGGTGGAAGAGAGCTTGAGCGAGGACCAATTCTTCTCCATGGCTAGGGATATTGCCAGAGCCTTGGCCGAGGTCGCCCTCAACGAGAGTCGCAAGCCAGTGCTCCGGTCCCTGGCAATTTCCGTTTTCCGGGGTTGCTTCGACTTGATGAATATGATCAAGGATGACCACGCCGCAGAGGTCAAGGCTTTCGCCGAGGAGCTGTTGGCTCAATGGAACCCTTTCTTCACCAATGTCTTGAAGGCTCGTTTGCCAGAAATCGACTTCAGCAATGCACATTCAGAAGACACTTGGTGTCACATGATTGCTCTCAAAGTCCAAGTAGTCAAAACTCTACTGCGGATTCGTAAAGTTTTTCCTAACCTCTTGCTCCCACAAAGTACCGTATTCTTCAGCGCCGTGTGGGAGGAGTTGAGTCTCTTGCAAGGAGCACACGAGCAGCTTTATATCCTCAAGGGTAATGCCCAAGGTCGATTAGAGGACTCGGATAACCTCCCCTATACTCTGGATTTTCTGATCCTGGAAGAGCTGGACTTCTTGAACCAGTGTTTCCGGTCGCCACCAGTAATGGCAGAGCTGGAGGGGCATTTGCAGGCGCACGCATCTGCGCAAGATGTGCCTTGGGTAATGGAGATTATGAGAATGCTCGTCTGTTATGCTCGTGTCACTCAGGAAGAGGAGGAGCTATGGGATATCGACTGCTCTTTGTACTTGGCGGAAGAAACGTCAGTCACTGCCAACTACACTGCCAGAATGGCTGCGGGAGATTTGGTGGTCAAATTGGGCGAGTGGTTCAACGAAAAGGCTGTTGATGGTCTATTTGCTTTTACGAAGTCGCTCTTCCCCGGTGATGGACCGGCTTGGCGAAGCCAAGAATCGGCCCTTTTTCTGTTTTCGATGCTTCTCAACGACTTTCAAGACATGAACAAGACGATTCCCGACGCCATAGCGAGCGCCTATCTCGAGCTTGTCCACTTCATCATCACCAATCCCGGTGCGCCTCTTATCCGTGCCCGAGGATACATGGTGGCTGGTACTCTCAGCCGCGCTTTCCGACCGCCTCCCACTTTAGCGGATCGCATGATCCATGTCATCACCAACGAGGAGTCTGAAGTAGTCCAAGTCGCCTGTATCAAAGCCATTGAGGGGATGATCACTTCTGGCCACGTGGGTTCTGTTCGACAGATTCCCATCATCACAGCCATTCAGGCATATATGAACGGCAAGGACCCTTCTGATATGGAGGACGCTGATGAGCTTCTCGTCGTTCTCTCTGAGACATTGCGATCGGCGATCAACTTGGACACCAAGGTGACGCTGCGTGATGATATCTTGAGTATTGACTTGTTGTTCATGCTTGCCAAGTTGGGTGCGGCCAACTTCCAGATCACTATGATCATCTCAGAGGCCTTTGAAGATGTTGTTGCCAGCTTCAATGATGTAGAGTCCTTCAAGGCACTTTGCGGTCGGACGCTGCCAACGCTGACGGGGGCTTTTGACGTAGCCAATTTGACTGAGGACGAGCCTCTTGTCACTGTGGCGACCGAACTACTCGCCGTGCTCGTGGAGAACGGATCCGAGCCCCTCCCAGACGGCTTCGTCGCCGCCGTGTTGCCCAGAGTGACGCGCCTGTTGATGGAATCCAACGAGGGAGAGATCCTCCGACCTGGTTCTGAGGCCGTCAAGTGGATCATCTCTCATGATCACCAACAAGTCTTTAACTGGCAAGACGGGAATGGTGTGTCTGGTCTTGAGGTCTGCTTGCGTATCGTCGACCGCCTACTTGGGCCCGCCCTCGAAGATAACTCAGCATCAGAAGTTGGCGGGCTGACTGCGGAACTGGTCGAGAAGGCCGGCCAGGAACGTCTCGGACCCTTCCTGCCACAGCTTCTCCAGGCGGTGGCCAACCGACTTGCATCTGCTCAAGCGGCCGCCTTTATTCAGTCACTGATACTGGTTTTCGCCCGTCTGTCTCTTCACGGGGCGCAAGACGTCATTGATTTTTTGAGCCAGATCCAAATCAACGGCGAGAGTGGCTTGCAGGTGGTTCTATCAAAATGGCTGGAGAACTCGGCTAGCTTTGCAGGATATGATGAGATCAGGCAAAAGTGAGTTGCCCTGCATTTTGGCCAAGTTGATGTAGTGCAGTGCTAATGTTGTTTTCGGTTCTTGACAGTGTCATTGCTTTGTCTAAGCTCTACGGATTGAACGATGCCCGGGTGGCTCAAATCAGCGTCAAAGGCGACATGATTGTAGGCGCCGACGACGGCAGAATAAAGACCCGCTCACGGTCGAAGCAAAGTATGTTCCTTCCCTCACCCATCCTTCTTCCTCTCCTCGCCATTCACCCAATGACACGTTATGCTGCTCACACTGCTTGATGCAAAAAGATCCCGATAAGTGGACAATTATTCCTGCGCCACTCAAAATTGTCAAACTCCTCGTGGACGAGCTCGCCTCCGCTTCTGGTGGAGGTGCCTCGGCATCTACGGCGGCCGCCATGGCCGCAGCTGCCGAGTTTGACGCAGAACTGGAGGAAGACGGATGGGAAGACGACGACGACACAATTAATCTCGGTCTACCTTCGACCAAAGCGGATCTGATGTCCTATATGGAAGGTGGTCCGGCCCGTCGTGCCGACGATGAAACTTACTCTTACCTGACCGAGTTCTTCGTGCAGTGCGGTCGTGAGAACATTGCCAACTTCCAGAACTGGTACGCCTTGCTGTCCGAGGACGAGAAATCCAGACTGAACCAAGTTGCCAACGCTGCCAGCTAGTAAGGCATTCCGATATGGAGTTTCAATGGAGTCTATCGTATCCCACGTGCATCATATCGCGTAGCTGGAAAGAGTGGCCATGTCCGCCCAGTAAGCTTGCTTATTGTCGAGATTGAAAGGTACATTAATATAAAAAAGGGGGAATCCATGGCTAAGAAAAGGAGCTTTGTGTTGCTGGACTGCAAGGCTGGATGGATCACCACGGTGAAGATTGGCTGCAGACGACAAGAAACATGTCATAGCCTTGGGAGAAGCAGATGATGAAGATGCCAGAAATACTCGCCTGCAGTGTGTCTGCTACATTATAATGTCTGGTATCATCGTTCACGAGTAACAACGTAGTTCGTTATAGAAATGAACGCTATTATGAGACATGTATGCCTTGAATACAGAGTGGAGAATTTTGTGAACATGGTCATTTTTCCTTTGGCACGCTTGCTCCGTGATCTGGCATTATTGTCCTTTGCGAAACAAAAAGGCAGAGAACACATTTATATGCACCTTGGTATTATTATCTAAACGCATGCTGTGCCCTGTAAGAGTACGAACAGCCAATCTGATACAGTCTCATCTAGCCATTCAGTAACTTTGCTAATAATCTGGGCATTCACTCTTGTGCCGCATAGGAACTTAATTCTTTGATATTCATCACAACAAGGCACATGCGCCCTCAACATGGCTCATAACCGACTTCACAAATTCCAATGCGTAGCAGCAAAAGTGTCATCTCTCATACATGATTCATCCCTTGTCCTCCGCGACGAAGCAATCTTGCACTCTTACACACCTACATACCGCTCAGTCGGCTCGCCAATTCTAGATGATATGTCCTCCGCCAAACCCTCCCCCGAATCCCCCCCCTCCACCACCAAACGGCTCGCCTCCTCCACCACGCCCTCCAGGGCCAAGAAATCGAGGGTGTCCCCCCGGACCTAGGGGATCCCACCGCGCTCCGGGAGGCGCCTGTGGATGATAGCCCTCATCTTGAGAGCCCTGTCCCATAAAAAGGGGATCGTCAAATGTCGGATACATCCCTGACGGGCCCCCCGGGCGAGGCAGACCACCCCCAACAAAGGACCCCCGCAGAGGATCATGGGGCCCCAGACCGGGCGGATTCAGGTCATCGTGGCCGATATTGAAGAGGCCCTGGCTACCGAATGGTCCTTCTCGCAACAGCGGTCGATTTATCTCATGCTCGTCCTCGAAGCCGGGAGGGGGGAAGTCTCCGACTGGAGCGCCCGGTCGGGGACGAGCCATCTCTGGGAGGAGATCCGGCCGGGGATACGGCATGTTGGGACGAGGTCCTGGGGCCTGGAACGGGCGGCGGGGGTTACGAGCTTCCTGTTCTCGCCGTTCTGAACGAGCAGTTTCTTCGGCTTCGGCGGTTTCTTTGTAGCCGGGGATTTGGAGCTTTGGGATGAGTTTTTGGATGATGTTCACTTTGAGATCGTTTAGGATACCTAGGGACGGGGGCGTTAGGAACACATGAGCTAGCTAACAAGAGCTGGAAGAGCCAATGGAGGCAAGAGTGTAAAGACGACAACAGATGATACGAAAGATGATGATGAACGGAGAATGTAAAGCGAGGACTGCTTACTAGTGATTGCCTCCTCCGAAACAAACGCCTTGGATAGCTGTTCCGCCAGATTACTGCGGTCTTCCTGTCCGTCTACCATGGTAATCCGAATAGGCAGAGCACTCGATTGGACAACATCCCGGACAGACCGCTCGAAGCGATGAATGTTCTCATCTCCGACGGCCAAAGCCCTCACTTCGACTTTGCTTCCCATGCGATCCACGCGCGTGAGAAACTGCATAGACGACTGCTTATGCTTGTACACGAAGCTGAGAGAGCCGAAGCCTGAGTTCCATCCCGTAGGGAGTCTTGGTGCAAGACTCTCGCACTCGGCTATCAACGATTAGCCTGAGGAAGCGAGCTGGGGGTTGTTTGCCAGAAATGGGCGGCAAGATCGTGGGCGATGCGCTAAGAGGGAGATAACTCACGAATGGTTTTATCTTGAGTGAAGCCGCAGAGCCTGAATGATAGGGATGCGAGGTATGCGTGGACGAGAAGGGCGATGAGTTCGTAGGAGCTGGCGAGGTCGGAGGTGTCGTCGTCTGGCTTGCGTGTGGGAAGGGCATCGGCCATGGCCTGCACTATGGCAGGTGTGCTGAGCGGGGGAGCCATGGCGGAGGGAAGCGTACGAGCAAAGTCTGAAGAGCTATATGAAGTCGTGAGATGGACTGACGTGTTTGAAACGAATGAAGTGAGGGAGGGACTCTTATGAAAGTGTTGGTAGATGCCCCTTTGGTGACAGAGGAGTGACATACCTATCCACCTTTGGCGAGCGTCATTGCCTGGCTGCCTCAGCTGCCAGCGGGGCTTCCCACAGGGCTATGTACCTAGGTACCTAGTCTTCGAGGCATCGATCGCATATATGCTATATATATCGAGCGCGCCTCACTTCCTTGTGTTTTTTTTTTTTTTTTTTGGCGAAGATATGCAATGTGAAATTGTAGCGACCCGCTCACCGTGGGCTGCGACGGTGGAAGACAGTGAATAGCCCTTCTTTGGCGCACACCATCTTGGCAACCCTCTTGCACAAAGCAATGCGGTTGATACCAAATTGCGAGAACCAGCACAAGCCTTGATGAGGATACCACTAGCGCTTCTATTGTCATATAATTTCGAGACAATAATTTCTCACTGCCTCGTCAAATCGCTTTCATACGGTTTGGCGCTCAGCCGAGGCTGCTGGCGACAGCGGGTTATCAACACTTCTCCAGGGTAGTAGTGGGTGAACTTGGCGCGGACATGAAAGGGATCCCGTCCCGTCCGACAGGTTCAAATCATGTCAGAGGGCAACGCGTGCAATCATGGAAGGTTAATCAACTACATACATGTAAAGAGGCAATACATCCAGAATCTACGATACAAAGCGTCTCTGCTTAGGATTTGAGAAATTGAGACCGTCGCCCCATGACGTCAGACCCTTCTCACGTGACTATAAGCCCAACTTGGAATAACAGTTTTAGCAACTCCATAACTTTTTGTCGCAGGTATGTACATGTGTAGTTCGGTACAACGATCAACGCCTCATCTTCCGTCGAGCACCGCCGAATTCTCTTCTCATTCACACCTCAAGGGAAGATAAGACGGAAAAAAAGAAACAGAAAAGGAATGTCCGCAGCACCACCCGACGTCACCTCCTCTTCCTCCTCCCTCCTCCACCCCTCGCAAGCATCCTTCCTCCTCTCCTCCTTCAGCAACTTCCTCACCGTGGCCGTCCACTCCATCCTATATCACCGCGCGCTGTACCCCCCCGAAAGCTTCCTCGTCGCCCGCGCGTACAACCTCCCCGTGCGGCAGTCACGCCACCCAGGCGTATGCACCTGGGTGCGCGACGCCGTCGCCGCAACGGCCCAGCAGATTCGGCAAGGCACCGCGCGCCAGATCTGTCTGGCCGTGCATGAGCCACGCAGGCTGGACGTCCTGGAACGATGGATCTTTGACGTGCAATCCTTCCCAGACTCTTCGTGGGGAGGAGCGGAGGGTGGTCCAGACTGGCCCGCGGGGGGAGCACCGCCGGGGGCAGATCTGGAGGTACTCCGTCATCTTGTGAACCGCGAGGCCGGGCCGGGGGATGACACGGTGAATCCGGCGGATGTTCATGAGGCTCTGCGCGGGGCGTTGAGTAGACTCTCGTATGCGGCGCAAGGTCGGGGTGCGCTGCCGGAGGGGTGTATATTTACTTTGGGGGTTGAACTGCGCGATGAGGCTGTGGCTCCTATTCGCGTAAGTCCATCTGAATTCTCAAAGAGTTATTTCCCCCATGCTGTCACTCCACTCTGAAAACTTGCCTGTTCCTTCAAAAACACTTTGCCTATTTGCCGTTGCATGTACCGGCCCGTGCCAGCCAAATGCACTCCACGGACCAGACCCGAACTTGTGAAGAAGACCCCCAACTAACCGCCCGCTCTCGGACTTTGTATTCACGACGAGAAAAACAACAAGAATACAGCATCCGCAACTCTGGATTCCCTCCCAAACAAGCTTCCAAGCTCCTGCTAAACACAAGCCCGAACTTGGCAGAGCCCGCGCTGAAACAGCCACCACTCCCATACGATCCGTCCAGGCTGGGCCGCTCTTCTTCGAGTGCTGGGTCGAACAGACTCGCATGGATGAAACCGCTTCTACTACTGCCGCAGTTCTTCTTGAGGAGGCTCCCGAAATGCCCCTGACGTTTCCGTCTACCTTTGATAGCTCCACGGGCGAAGATGCCACAACAACAACTCCGTAATCGAGTTGAGCGTCTTGATCACGATACCCTCCACGAAACCTTGTTTTTGTCTCCTTTACTCAGCGATTGCTTAAACTCATAGCTCATAGTCTCGTTTTGTTGGTCGATGCTCGCTTAGTTTATACTAGTTCCAGCCTCCCTTGTCTCTCCTTTGCCGTACATGAGTCTTCATCATCATCTCTGTCTAGGGATTTCCCCCTTGTCCCTTGTGATAATACTTCAAGTTGAGTCGTCGTCGTCGTCGTAGGCTATATACACAGAACTTGGCTTACAAATATGTCCCCTTTTCCCACCACATATACATACATACCAATTTCGCTTTTTCATGACTTAGTCTCATTCTCATTCTTTCTCGCTCTCCTTCTCCCAGTTTCTTTCTTTCCCCCTTGGACGCGAACATTTTCCATTTCTTTCAAAATACCAGCATAAGGCAAGAGAACGGGGAACCAAAAAGGAAAAGATCACAAGTTTACTCTGCACCTCTCAGCATGGCTCTCAGACTCACGACCTCCCTCTTCAACCGCGCATTCTCCTTCTTCATCCGCGCCGTCTCCTCAGTCTGCTCCTTCAACTTCTCCACCAGCTCATCCTTATCGTCCCTCGTCTTTCCCTTGACGGCCCTGACAATCCTGCCTAGTTCGCCATTGTACTTCTCATACAGCAGCTCATTCTCCGCCACGACCTCCCTGTGTAGCTGGTCAATCGTGCGCACCTTGGTATCCATATTCTTCAGCGTGGTATCGAGTTCGCATTGCGTAGAGGCCTGCTGGCGCCGCAGATCCTGCATCATGAGTTGAATCTTGCGTTCCAGTTCCTTCAGAGAGGCTGACACACTGCTACTCGTCTCTGTGGCCTGCACACTCGGGGCGCGAGCCTGCTGTGCGCGCTCTACTTCCTCGCCGATATTGAAGAGCTCAGTTTTGAGGGAAAAGTCGACTTCGGCTGTAACTTGTTTTTCTGTTTGTAGCCGCTCTCTGATCTTCTGTGGGGAGTGCAGGCGGAGGCGTTGCGCGTTGGAGCGAGTCGGGCTGCCGGGTTGGGGGGTGGGCGTTTCGGCGCTCGATGCAGTGGCGGCTTTGGGTGGCTTCAGAGTTGGAATGGACGTCATAGAAAGACTTTTCGAGTGTCTCGCAAGTCTGCTTGGTGTATCGGAGCTTCTGGAACTGGTGGCGGCTGCAGTGGGCGTGGCAACAGGAGGGGGAGAAATAGCAGACATTGTAGTCGTATTCTCAGCAGTGGCAGTAGAGGAGGCGGCCTGACTGAAATGTGCCTTCAACGCCCCTCCAACACTTTCCTTATCCTTTCCTCTGAACCTCGAGGTCCGTAAAGCCTCCACAGCGCCGGGACTCATGGGGATCTTGGAAGGGAGAGGACCTATAGGTATCCTGGATGGGGGAGGACTCATGGGTAACTTGGAGGGAGGAGGTGCTGCTCTGGGAAGCGAGTGTGTGGTTGTAGTCGTATTGACTCGAACGAATGTGGGATTTGCTCTTTGCAATGGCGGCGGCCGGAGTGCGGCCTCATCATCATCATCATCATCATCTTCATCGTCGTCCTCCAGTGTGGCGGCCGCCATAAGACTCTTGAGATCGGACAGCGAGCTCCGTCTGTTTCTCCGCAAATAGTTGTTGGTCTTGGCCGGCACGTGGTCCGCACTTGCCGGCTCCCCTATCGTGTCCAGCGGGAAACAGATACGATGCGAGCTAGGCGGTCGCCCTGGTGCTGAATCGAACGCACTTGCTGGCCTGTCGCGAGAAATAGGCCGTCTTTGCCTGTGCGATCGCGTGGGAAGACTATTGTCATCAATCGATCGAGCTATGGTTCGTGTACTGCGTGACAAGCTCGATGTGTCCCCCGTGGCGGGATTGCGGTGCTTGCTCAACGTGCGCCATACAGACAGCCGTTCGTCTTTTGAATTCTGGCGGAGCAAGTTATCGAGCCCAAACTTGCGCCGCAGGGACGAGGCATTGGATGTGATGGAGCCCGTGTGAGACTTGGCTTGGCGAACACTGGCGGAAACAGACTCGGAATGTACAAGCGCAGCAGGGCTCAAGTTGAAGTTTTGGTGGAGTGCGTTTGGGTCTTCAAACATTCTGTCGCAATCCTCGACAAGTCTGTCCAAAAGATTGATGTAATTGTGTGCCTCACCATCCGTGATGAGGAGCTCGGCAAATGCCAGGGTCAACGCTCCCCGATCACTGTCATTGCCGCAGCCATCCAACAGATCGGCCAGGAGCTTGATGATGGCGATGAACGCTCGTCGATTCTGGGGCGCCATCTCCCGGAATAAATAATTGACAAAGTCGGAAAAGTCTCCGGGGACCCTCTTATTCGCTCTCTCAAGCAGAGTGTCCATAGCTTGCATAGTCATGACGGGCCCAATCTGCTCTGCCCAGGCAATGTGCAGGAATTTTTCAAACGCCACGAAAACCACCTCGGTCCCGATATCTGCGGCAACATCGTACTCCAGTGGAGTCTCGATGAACCTATTGTAGATGTCGTTGACGGACAATTCGTCAACGAGAGACCGGTGGAGAAGCAAACGGCCGATAATGGCTCCTTTTCGAGATTGGAGAGCCGCGACAAAGCCCGTGAATGTTTGCTCTAGCCGTAGCAGAGGGTTCTCCGGTCTTCCGTCTGCCGTGTTGGGGTGGCCATCTTTGCCTCTGATTGAGCCAAACATGGAATGAAAACTGTTGGCCCTCTGCAGCGCCGGCTGTCGTTGGGTCTTGATGTCTGAAACAACGACATCTGGAGCGGACGCGTTTGCGCCACTGTGCCAGAGACTGGACAGCAGCTTGACAGGGGAAGCTGCAAGGAAAGACCTCGTCTTTTCGGCCCTGTTCACCGAGAGACTTAATCCCCGAAGGGTCTTCGTGTAGTAAGATACCATTGACGCTGTCAGATGCGCATTGCTGACGTTGAACTGGGTACTGAGAAGCTGTATGACTAAAGGAATGGGATGTCAGCGGCGTTCCATCATTAACATCATTGTCATCGTCATCATCACCACCATCACCATGTCACCATCATGAAGGCTAAGTCATGACAAGGCCGATGAACATGCGAGTGAGACACTTACGGCGCCGGGACAAGGATGAAACAAAGTCTTCCAAATCAACACTATCCTGAAACTGCTTGCCATTCAACCCCGCCGTCAACATAGAGACTCGTCTAAGCTCGTTGCTGGACACGTCAACGACCACTTCAACTCCATAGTGACCAAGAGGCGCTCCCTTTGTGCCCTTTTCGTGATCTACTACTACCCGAATAGGTGCCGGTTCTCGCCGACCCTCCAAAAGTTCATGTGCGCCTTCTTGAAAGACCGCGACGTACAGTCCGAGGTTACTATCGGGCATGCGGACAGAGCGTAGCGTCCAACAGGGGGTTTCCCGCTCCCGTTCCGAGAAGCGAGCTTCGATTCTGGCCTTGACCACGTCCTCGCACCACCTGTTGGCTCGCCCCTCAAAGGCCTCTTGCAAGTGAAAGCAGCGCATCGTCGGGGCCTTACTTGTCTTGTGCTGTCCTAAATGGACATCCTTCAGGTCTTTGGTCGAGGTCATCCAAATCAATGAGGCGTCAGCGGATTCGGTGAACCGCACGTCCTTGAGACTGTGCCAGCCAGTAAACGCGAACTCATAAGACGATGAACCACCAGCGGCATTGGTCATGGAGATGAGCAACTCTGCTGCGGAGGGCTTGTCGATTTCTCGTAGCAAGTCGCGCCCCGTCATGTTAAAGCCCACCTTTTTCAAGACGAGGACACAGTCAGAGAAGAGGAGGAGAATTCCGGAAGTCTCAAGGCCGCTTGTTCCCTGAGGGGGTACAAGCTCGACAAAGTCCGCAGCGGCTACCAGACGGCCTTCTGGCTCCAGATCTTTTGGCCAAGACTCCACCATATTACGAAGTCTATTGGCAACGTGCGGCTGGTCGGGCAGAGGATCGTCCATGGAGCAAATATTGGTGACGATGTCGCGAGCTTTGAGCATTGGCTGCAGGGCGGGATGAGTAATAGGCAGGGAGCTCACAATCTGATCGATGAGAAGACTATACCGGGGCAGCCTTTGCACTGGTTCGATCAATATGGACCGTATGGTCTGTTCTCCGGACTGCATGACGCGTTGTCTGAAACTGGATTGCTGGTCGAGAAACGAGTTGAGCAGCGTGGGAAAATGCTGACTGGCCCTAATGTAGTCTTGGTAACTTTGCGTGAACTTGGGAAACCATTCGAGGAATAACCTCGCCATGGTCAAAGCTCCGCTGGCATCCTTGGAACGAGCGGATCCTGGACCCGGGCCCTTGATAGAGCCCAAGTTGGACGTCGTGTGTCCCATATCTCTGAGCGCCTCTTCTTCCGTATCGTCCATAGTCCTTCGAAGCTGCTCCACAAAAGCCGAGTTAAGCTGGTATATCTGGTCTGCTGAGCGAGGAAACAAACGGTCCAGTTCTTCCTCGGAAGGGCTGAGGCTGCCACCCGGGCGTGCCTTTGCGCTCTCGCGAAAGTCCTTGGCAACATCGTACACGAGCTCTCTGAGTTTCATGACATATCTCTCTTCCGTGTCGACCAACTCTGCCAGCTTCATGCGCAACTCACACTTTTGCTCCCTGGTGAAGGTCCTGCCTCTATTCAGTGTCGTGGGCTTAGACGGAGCGCGACGCAGCTTAGATGTTGGCAAAAATATCGGCTCACCAAACAACTTGACGAGAGGCGTATATCCCCCATACTGCCTCAGAGTCGGATCTAGAATGTCGTCCTCGTTGTCTGGTACTTCTTCTAAATCACCCGGCTGGAGTGGCACGATGGCGCCCGGGGGAAGAACGAAATCCACGTCAACATGGTTCACATGTTGAGTCTGTAGCGCATCCTGCAAGGTGGCAATGACGTTGGCGATGTTGTCGCTCTTGACCATGGATGTGACCAGATCGGCGGCATGCTGCTCCCCAAAAAGCGCGGCTGCGCTTCCGGGCCGCTTCCCCCTCGTGGGATATAGATTCTTGAAGTAGAGCTTGACTCCATCGGGGAGCTCCGAAAAGTACTTGAACAGGCCATAGGCTAGTCCCCGATAGACTTCGTCGACTTGGACTTCTCGAGGCAGATGATTGACGGCGGCGTAGAAGGGAGAGCTCGGCGAGATGGGTATGCGCGGAAAGGATTGGAAGCCGGCGGGCGACAGGACATGAATCTGAGCGCGAGAGCTGTTGAGGGTGTAGTTGGCCGTCGTCGAAGGGCCATGGAAGATGAGAACAGGCAGATGGCCGAGAAGCGGATCGGAAGCGTGGTAGAGAGAAAGCGAGTCGGCCGAGAGTGCCAGGTCGTCCGTGACACGCACCATGGTCTCGTCAACGGGCCGCGCGCATGGCCCTCTTGACGGCGGGCGAGTATGGGCGGATGTGGACAATTGCGGACAAGCGTTTGGATGTGTGCCGGAGACGATAACCCAGAGTCGGTCGGACGACTGCTTGAGTCGGTTCGGGAGGGCGTAAGCGAATGGAGTGTCAAGTCGAATTGGGTTGTTGTCGTTGTCAAGTTGTGTCGTGGACTCGGGGTAGGTATCGGGGGTCGAGTTTCATCAACAACACAGATGCGCCCGACGCGGGACGAGTGGACCACTTTCGTGCGATGCTACAAATACATATATACGGAGTACTCTGTACATACATATGTACATACAAGCATATGGAGAACGGCTCGGCGACAAGGGCGATAACCCTTGTCCGGCAGCCCTACCTATGTTGTACCTCTACTCCGTAGTACCTAAGTACCTAGGTATGTACCAGGGGGGCTTTTGCAGACGCGGGTCCGACGCGTTAACTTTGTGCTCCGCACGGATAAACAAGGCGCCTTGGTGGGGCCTGTCCCGTCCAATCTTGTGCTCTTGGTTCCTGAACCCCGCCGCTTGACCAAGTCGAGCCAAACAAATGTCCGCAAGTAAGTCATCGCTCGTCACCATTGGAATCACGTACACCAGCACCACGATAGCATGTCCTCTCAAAGACAAGGCATCACGCTCGAGCACTCGCCCGATGGCTCAGGCTATCGCCTGCTAGAGCTCCCTCCTGACCTAGCGAACCTCCTAGAGTCTCAAACAGCCCCAGTGTCAGTTACACCTCGGATCCAGTGCCCATCAACACACCTCCTTCCTAGACCCGTCCCACAAAAGATGAGGAACTTGAACAATGCAAAGAGAAGATCACAATGCCAATTTTTATCAAACGATTTATACCATCTCATACGTTTTCTCACGCGGACTTTGCTTACCCCTTACATCTAGTCTCACCCTCGAGTCATCAGATACCTCAGCCATTCTACGCACCCCAGACAGGACCTATACCCTACGTCAGAAGAATACCTCCAACGCTCTCTGCCTCTTGTCGACGCGTCAGTCTGCGGATTCTGCCGAGCCTCACGTCGCCATTGTCGCAACCGTACACGAGACGGTCGACTTGGACCCGGTGCACGAGCCTCCAGGACGGGGAGATGGTCTTGTCGACACGGGGAGCAGGGGAAAGTGGCACGAACGATTTGGAAAGGGGCGCTGAATGGTGATGTTGGGGCCCTTGCCATATTTACTCTGCTGTTTGATCATGGTGTTTTTTACGCAGCTGTCTTTCGTGAGATGACTACCTATGCTGTTGATAGCACATTTCTTAGCCGTTCCGTAGTATATTCCTTCTGTTGCACTAAAGAGCACAGCCGACTGGCCACTAGTTTGTGCTCTATATACCTCTATATATATCCTGCGATACCTTTTGTTTTCTTCCTCTGAGAATATGTGTATCCGGAAGGGAAGCCTGTGAAGACAGTTTCCAGTGAGTTTACGACAAGTTCGGATATTGCCCTCCAATGTACTGACACGATTCACGATGGTCATCCGTCCGTGAGTTGTACAGAATGTCGCTTTGTTCTATTTTTCTTTTACATTCAAAAGACCGGCCGTTTTCCTGCTTCAGGACTGGGAAACTGCTGCGAGCCGTCCACACCAACATCTTCACTGGTCATGTTCTATCGTAAGCCCCGCATCGTCACCCTCATCTTCTCCATCCTCATCACCGACCGGGAAGAAGCTGGACGCATGATTCTGCTCCGCCTCACCCTCTTCCTCATAGCCCTCTGGCAGAAACCCACCCGCCATTTCCTCCTCCTGATCCGCCGCCGGAGCAGCAGACGTCGAGCCAACCGCTTTGCTGTGCCCAAAGACCGAAACAGTCTCATCAATCTCGCCGTAATCCTGGCGAATTCTCTCCACGATCCGCAAGCCCATGATGAATCTCCGCCATTTACCTCGAGCAGTCTTTCGCCGCTTCTCATCCTCCTTCCGTGTGCGCTCTGCTTCATCCTTGTCCAGCTCGACCATGACCTCATCATGATGCTCTTCTGCAATAACGACGCCCTGGATGACGGGAACAGCCATGCGATGCCCAAATTCGAAACCGATAACCGCTTCGGCGTAGTCGATTTGTAGCCTCTTGCAGACCTTTACGACTCCTCTGAAGGGAATGTGCACAGCGCCTTGTGGACACATGTGCTCTGCAAAGAGATCGATATTGCTATACAGATATTGGCTTTGTCAGCATACCATCATCTATTGTTTCGAGCTTGCAAAATTTATGCTTCACGTACCCGTATTTATTCTTGGGAATCACTCCATTTTCTATAGGTGGGGGAATGATCCAGTCCGTTTGCTCGTAGCTGTAGAGGCCCTGCAGAACCTTTTCTCCTGTGGCGGCTTCAGCCTCGAGGATTTCTCTCTTTCGATTCAGCGTTGCCGCCCGATAGGGAACACGTTTCAGTGGCTGTTCTCCCGCCAGAGGAGCACGACCCTGCTTGTGCCATGTTTCTGCGCTTTTGACCTGGACGACATCCGATCTGAGATAGACGTCTTCCTCTTCTTCTTTGCCTCCTCCTGCTGCTGCTCCTTTGCTTCTCTTGGCTTTGTTTCTGAACTTTTTGACGGATTTCGCTTGAGCTTTGAACGCTTCTTCTCGTTTGAGATGCCTTTCGAGTGCAAACTCTTTTGAATCTTTGTAGTACTGGAGTGTTTCTTCACCCTCTTTTACCGTCTTCTTTTCGAGTTTTGCTGGCTTTAGGTCTGTCGAGTCCTCCTCCTCATCAATTTCCGTGATGGGATGTGTGCGGCTGCCTCTTCTGTATCCTGACATGGCAGATCGAAACCAGTCGAATTCTTCGTATCGCTTCACCTTTCCATTGCGATTATAGACTAGTGTCTTTTCCATGGGCATTCTGACACCCTTGGTTCGACCAGGAGTCACCTGCCGCTTCAGGTATCGGATAGTCACATCTTTCGCTGTGCCGTCTGATGAGTATCCAACAACGTAGGAAATTACTTGTCTCGCCTTGTCTGCCTTCTGCCCCCGTGGTTCGAAGGATTCGACTAATTCTCGATTCGTTGCGACAATGTTCTTGACTATCGGATCCACGGGCAGATATTTCTTTGTGACGGGTGAGAGAACTTCAGTCCAGTAGTGCGGATACCCTAAATCAGTATCGTACTTGCACACTTTTGGAGCACCTTTTTTGGGAGTATTGGGGTCCACGCTGATGATTGAATCGTCATCGGAATCTGGGTACTCAGTCTTGAGATTATCTACGGCATCTGATAACGATGCATTGGTCTGCCCAGGACGTTGTCTCAGTTTCCGCTTAGGTTCCGGCTTCGAAGTCGCCGCTGTACCTTGAGGCTTGCTCTTCTTTTTGGGAGATGTTGCGTTTGGCAATGACTGTACTTTTTTTGCAGCAGTATTATTTGTGCTCTCTTCCAATTTGTTTGTTTCCGTCTCCGCGTCCTCCAGCTTGCTCCAGCCAAAGCCCAGTGGTTGCAAGCTGGCCACCATTCTGGCTTCGATACCAAGACCGCGTAACAATGCTGTGAAAAGTTGGGCCCCTACGTCTCTGCTGCCTTCACAGACACAGGCACAATGCTGAAAATCTTTGAGGCTGGCAGTTCTCTCTCCGAACCGATCTTGGTCGGCAAATTCTTCTTTGTACGCTTTAGTCAGTTTGTCGAGCCTCTCCAACGACATGTATCCCCATTTCCTCAGACCAGCTGCAGTGATCTTGTATCTTTGCTTCCACCAAGCCGTCAGCGATTGCATGAGCCGAAATAAGGGATCTCCATGACTCATGTCAACGGCACCTTGCTCCAGCTTCTTCGCCGCCTCATCCCAGTCGCGAGATTGCCGTGCAATTTTCTTGCCCTTTGCACCGTTTTTGCTTTTGGTCTCTGAGCGCTTCGCTACTTCCATAGGCGGCTGTTTGGCCAAACCTGAGTTGAGCCTCCAACGCTCAACCTCTTCCCACATCCTGGGAGGCAGATGCGATATCATTGTCGCCTGAACTTGAGCATCACAGATCCAGCAATTGCGCACGGCGTTGTGCCACAGAAGCAAAAGAACATGCATGCAGTGAGTAGCATTTCGTACTTTTCTATCTCGTTTTGAAGGTCCTTTCTGGTCACCATATACGTTTGTCAATGTCAATCGGGTATCTTTGTTCAAGGTTAATTCCAAGTCGCCAGATACAACGGGGACAGAATCCACCTCTGGTGCTGCAACATCTTCGAACTCAATGCTTTCGTCGCCTTCGCTATCGTGATCGTCATCGTCATTATCCGAGGATGCCTTGGTGACTCGTTGACGTTTGGCCAAGGGAACGTCCTCAAAATCTGCATCTGATAAAGAGGTCAATGAATCAGAGCTATCATCGCTGCAATCCAGGTTTTGCAGAACTGAAATGGGTGTGGTTCCGGGAACCGGTGTCGTCGTCGCATCCAAGTCGCCGTGGGGGGCCGGCTTTTGTTCGTGCTTGCGGTTCGGATTGACATTCTGCTGCCTACTTTGCGCATTAAGTCCCTCCTTATCGGCAGGACTTCTCAACCTCTTGCGCGGAACATGAGGGGGCATCTCGAGGGGAGAGCCTGTTGTAATGCATGCCGAAGAGGCAGATCTGTTGGCTGAACGGGGCTAATTCCGATTCTGACCCTTCACCAAGTTCATGCCGTCATCGTTTTTGCGCGCGAGAAACACGAAACCACGTGATGCAGTGAATTGAATGCGCTCATCAGGCGGTAAGTTCACGCCTGGCCCACGGTAGGTATCGCAAAAATGCCTGACCTTGGGTATCTACAATTTCTGCTCCAGAATCCCTCCTCCACCCGAGACTCTTCTCAACTCGCTAATAATTACTGTTAAATCAAACTTCTATCAAATCTGCAGGTGGCCCAACTCCTCTTAATAATATCACGGTATTCCCGCTTTGCAACGCAGATCCAATTTTTTCTCCATAGTCCAACAACCTTCCTCCCTCGACGTGAAAGATGCGCAGCTTGTCTTTCTCATCCGAACTCTGATTGTTGATGTTTTGAACCTGCAGACCGGCGGCTGCTTGGTCTAGCAAGCGTCCTACCACCCAATCTTTTGAAAAGAAAAACTCTCCCTTGGGCAATTTTGCCTTTGCTGTTTCTGCCTCTGCCTCGATGTATAGATACAAGCGCTTCTCTTCCGGGATCTTCTTGTCACCCTTGGCCGTCTTCTTCAGTTTGTTGGTGGCTACCAAGCGGGCAGCAGCCGAGCTCGGTTTTGTTGTTGGTAAAGCCCTGCCCGCTTCCTGTTTCTTGGCTAAACCCCAAGCTCGTAGTTTGTCGAGAGCTGTTCGAGTCCTCTGCATCACTTCCGTCTGCATAGGTCGGGCGCCAATCGGCACCAGGTTCTTGCAATCATGATCTTCTCTGAGGCGATGTTTCAGACAGTAGTCACGATTGCACGTGTCACAATGGACGCCGGGAATCAACGAGGTTCCCACCACGGTTTTGCATTCGGGCGATGCACATGGCTTCTGAGAGACCTTGTCTCTCAGCGTCTTGCCTTGGCCAATGGATGGCTTTGACAAATTCGCCAATCTCTTGCGTTCTGCCCACGCCCCGACATTGGCGCATTTATGTGTAAACTCCGTGCGATGATCGAGACAAAATGTTTTGGAGCAGGACTGGCAGAGGAAAGGAAGGAAGTCGAGTTGATTGCAGTATTCGAATTGACAGTGCTTGCCAACCAAGGTGGCGTCTTGTTTGTCCCTCATGACGTAGCTCGTCTCCTGGGCGTTCGCATCTGCGGATGAGGACGCCATCAGGACGGGGGTCCAGCGAGAGGTATTTGTACGCACGTAGATAACAGCAACTCCGTCGATTAGGCAGAAAAGGCTTCGTCAACCCCTCAGGTTCTTGCGCCCAAACGGTAGATCACTAATCGAATGGACAGACCGGGCTGGCCGAGTTTGGCGTTTATTAGGATCGTGCGAAGCACGGAAAGAAAGCTCTGGAAGGGCCGCGCTAATCAAGGCAACATGTGCTTACGAATACAGAGCCTATGGTACCTAGGTAAGTTACATGGTATTGGCAGTGATTGCCCACATTTCCGAGGCCCCATGTGCCGCGGTCACATCTAAATCACATCTAAAAAAAGCGTCGGCGCCAAATTGTCCCTGCTGCTAGGAAGTCTACTTTACGCTTTCTTCATCTCCTTCTTCTTCTTCTTCTAAGAGCTCCTTTGACATAATGGACAACTGACACGGTAGTTGCAGCAAACATGCGATGCCCGCAGCGCCTCCGAAGTACTGAAGTACTGTACCTACAATCGGAAGGCCTGCGGACCGCGGTACCTATCCGCAGGTTCCCGCAAAACAACGGAAAGAATCAAAAGTACATACATACAACATAGAGACCAGCATTGCACATTGCATACAAGTTCAATAGCATAATGTAAAGGAACGTTAAGTCGAGCCGGATTGCACCATACGACTCGTACTCCACAGTCTGTATCGTAATATATCCTTCCATCACTCATTCGGTTTTCGACTTGACTGGTTTCTGGAGGAGGTCTTCTCGGCCAGTCGCAGGCGAGTTGCCAACATAGGTCTTTCCACCAAATGCTCCAAATCCTCTGTGGAAAGCCCATTCAACGGCATTTTCTACTGGTTCATCGAACAGCCAGGGCAAGAAAGGAACCACGGCCAGACCAAGGCCGATAGGACCCCAAGTGCGTATCGTAGGGTTCTTCGCCTTTTTGAGAGCTTGCCCTGAGTATCGCACCACGCTGTGTATTGTGAATGCGGGGAGACCCATGCTGGCCACGCTTTGAAAGACGCCTCTCTGTACCATGACGGTCCGCCAGTCCTCCAATGGACTGACCACGCCAGGTGCAATATTACTGTTACTGTGTTCTGCCGGCAAGCCTGTGATCCTCTCTTGACGGGCTGTGAGCCGCAGTTGGGGATTCAGGATCCGTTGGTTGTGCCAATAGGCACGGTAACCCTCGTGGGATACGTCCCCAAGGATGTAGAGCCACGAGATGCCGTACGCCGCGCGCACGAGCTTGGGGTGAGCTACCGGTCGAAATGACTCGCCAATGTCTGATGTATACGCTACATAGCGGTGCGCCGAGAGCAAGATGGTTCTCAATCTGGTGGCATAGGCAGCATATCGCAGGTTGCTCTCGGTGGTGGGGGGGGCGCTGGCGGCACACAATCAGCATGTGAAGTAATGTTCAAGAAGAACCGGCGCTCCCTTACTATCCCTCGACGACGTCGTCAAAAAGGCTGTCACTGTCTGCCTTGTCTACAATGTTCTGTAATCGTATAGGGAGCTTTGCTCTGCTCGGAAGCTTGTCTGGATCAAATGGCTGATTTGGTTGCTCGCTGTCAGCTTTGGGAGACTGCGCTGGCTCCTTCGACTCCTTCGGGCTTCCCCACCAGGTCATCGCGAAGACGAGTCGCGGCTCTCAAGTCGGAGTTGGGAGGCTACGAATTATGTATTATGTAGTGCGGTAGAATGGACGGCATTCGTAGATTGAAAACTGGTGATAATCGGCCTGCAATGTGGTGTTTGAGACGGGACGAAGAATGCCTCCAATCAGCTTACCAGTCAGCTTATCAATACCTACAACCTGGATACGGAATACATACTCTGGCTCTGGAGTCTGTACATAGGTAGCACCTAGGTACGTATTCGTTCTTACGTCGCATTCCATCACACCCGCCAAAAGAACAGCTGGCGATTCAACCGAGCTATACCCGCAGTAACTTAACACCTTTCCGTCTTTCCTTTTCCGCCTGCAATTTCAGGCGCGTATTCGGGAATTTTGGCTTAGCGCAGTGAAGCCGTCCACACAGAGAGTTATCATAGCGCAAACACATTGCTCTTCGCCTTTGATTACATTCGCCCAGCACCTCACGCTTCAGTCAACTTCTCACAATGGCTGGTATCCAAACCTACACCATCGCTGGGCGACAAGTCGCCAGCCATTACGTTCGTTCATACATTCGATCCTTCTTGCGACACGAGGCCTCCTAACTAACTTGACTCGCAGTTGGCTATGGGCGTTCTGGGAGCCATGTTCGGTGGTGTCTACTGGGCTACAAGTGGCCCAAAAAAGCCTGCTACTCCTCCGATGAATGCCGGAAGCCCCGAGGAGGCCGATTTTATCACGTGCGTCACCTCCGAACCTTCCAAGCATCGCCGCTGCGACATGCCATACTGACTTTTTCATCACAGGAAGTTCATGGAGAACCAGGAGAAGAAGCAGTAAATGGGAAGGATGAAGCGGGGACTTGGAGAGACTGTCAGAATGAAAAAATGTGTACATACAATCCAGCACTGGGTGAGGTGTAGAATTGAGATCGCGCGCTTGAATTACACTGCAAGCAATGTGGCTTTCAAGGCGATTGCGACCGCGTCTGTTCATCGGCATATGGTGCGCGGATGAGTATGGCCCTTCTTCACACAGTGCACATATGCGATACCTCCAGGACCATTTCCTGCAGTAGCGCAGCGTTACAATTACCTACATTGCAGATTTCGACGAAGTGACCAGGGACTACCTAATCAGACACTGCCAAGGTAGGAACCGTGCGGCAAACACATCCTTCAAGGATCAAATCATGTCCGGTGATTGTGTGAAGTAGACGGTAGAACGGCAGTTGCATCTTTACCATGTGCGCGGATGAAACTGGGTAATAAGCAGCTACTTATCTCCTACCTACTAGACAACTTTGTAGGCACGTGTAATGAGACAACACCTGAGTCCACGCCGCACTTAATGTCCTCTCTCTATGTCAACAATCGACAAAGACTGAGTAGCGGTGGAAGTTGAATGCTTTGCCAAGCTCAGAAAAAGAGCTTTGCGATTACAACGCCAAAGCAGCGTGTGCCACGGCCAACGGCCAACGGCCACAAGTGACAAACGGTTAGGAGTCAGGACGCACCTAGCGGGCGGCTGCATCACGCAAAATTGCATTTCGTTTGTTGTATATATGAATGTTATGACTCTAATGCAATCATTGATAGCGCGTTCACCGATATTTCATCAAGTAACTCGCATTATTCCCAACCGGGGCATCCATAAATTCCTTGTTACGCAGCTTGATGCTATTGGGTGATAAGTCTAAAGCACGTGACACTCTGACCCCAGCAAACATTTTATCAGTCGGGCTTAACATTCAGCTTTATCCGCACAACTCTCTTTGACGCATCTTCATAAACGGGGAACGCATCCCACCCGCACTTCCGGATACAACGATAGCATAATCCCCTCAAGTAGAGGAACCTCGCAACAACGCGGGTATGTCGGATGATAAGACCGACCCGGCCTTAGAGGCCGCGTCTCCAACAGCAAAAGATGCCGCTGAGAAGGCCGCGGACGCGTCGTTCAAGGAAAGAGAGAGACATTCTCTCACGCTCGATCAACGCCGCGAGCTACGGCGCTGGGCAAATGCGCAATCAATACGGCCGTCGCATAAGGCATGCATCGACTGGTTTCATTCGCAGTATGGCCAGATGATCAGTCAGTCGACCGTGTCTCACTCCTTGTCGCCCAAATACTCTCGTCTTGACGGCGATAACCCCCAGTTGTCAGGATCCAGACTGCGCTTCGGAAATTGGCCAGATGTCGAGAAACTCGTCCTGCTCTGGTACCAGCAGATGCAGGCATCTGGCCGACAGCCCACGAATGACGAGTTGGGTGAGAAGGCCAAGTCCATCTTTATCCAGTTGCCGCGATATCGGGGCGAGAATGCACCGGAATTCTCTCCTGGTTGGATTCATCGTTTCAAGAAACGCTATGGGCTTCTTTCGCGGCGGCATAGGCGTGCGGGCGGCGAGGCTCTGTCTCCTGCCGAGGACGTCGCCTACCTTGCCGACTGCGTTCCCAGGGTGATGGCAGTGGTCCATGACACAAACCCGGCTTCCATTCGAGAGCAAGTGTTACGCGTCGTGGGTGTGGACGCGACTCTGAGCACCTGCGCGCTTGTACGCGATGAAATCGTCCGGAGAATGAGTATCTCTCATCACCAGGCGTCCATGGCGCAGCTTCACCTGCCACAACCACCATCATCACAAGCACAACAGCCTCATCATCAACAACAACAGCAACAGCAGCAGCAACAGCAACAGCAGCAGCAACAGCAACAGCAGCAGCAACAGCAACAGCAGCAGCAACAGCAACAGCAGCAGCAGCAGCAGCAGCCAGAGCATTCTCAGTCGCAAGACTTGTATGCGGATGATGATCCGGAAGTAGTGTTGCAAAACGCCTTGCGTCAGTTACAGCAGGAGGAAGAAGCAGCCGAGGAACAGGCAGTTGCTGCACGAGAAGCGAGAGAGCGAGCCGCCGAGAGACCATTCTATCCACAAGCCGGTATCATGGCGTCCCCAATCGGAAGAGCTGCTTCTGCCGCGAGACATGCAACTCCGGCTCAGGATACGAGACACGATCTCACACTCACACCGATCCACTCCGAGGGGCCAGCCTCTGCCAACGAGAGACCCATTCGTTGTCCATTCTGTGTCAATCAACGGATGCTGCGCACCATTAAGGAAACCGTGGAGCACATGTCCACCCACGTCGTCGTGTGAAGAGAGACCTCGTGTGTGCAAACGTTTAATGTTGAGATGTATTACCACCACTCCAGCATTCAAGACCCTCTCGGACTTGATTATCATTAGTCTATTGTCATCGTCTCTTCTTGCTTTCCCCTGTTATTCTTACTGATTGCCGAGTAAGATACCGGCGTTGCGGACCATGAAATTATATTGCATGGAGTTGTGGACTTTGTGGAAGAAGAATGATCAGCCTGATATTACAGTAAGAGCGAGCAATCCTCGGCGGGCAAAGAGGGGATACGAATTCAGAATGAACACGGGTCAAGAGAATTGTTCGAACCTTTGTAAAACAGTCACACATTAATGACATGTGCACTTAAGTTGTAAACTAAGTTTTATTAAGTACTGCGGCGAAGTGCCTACTACATCTGCGATGCGAGAACGTGCAGCAACAACCTCCACGAGTACGTTACGGCCAAACACGGAGTTACTCATGCGCTGGCTTTGATTCAATATCTATACGAACCCACTGTCTCTGAGAGCCTTCAACATGGCCTCCTCTTTCTGTTCCGCCTCACTCAGTGGCGGCGCTGTATCTCCCGTGTCAATGTAGTTCTTCCAGAACTTCAAGCCCTCCAGTCCCTCTTCTCGACAAAGAACGCCTTGCTCTTCTGCCATCAAGAGCTCCTCCTCGGCCACTCCGATACTCCAACCAAACCGCTGGGCTGTCTCCAGAGCAGTCACACCGCGACCAAATTCCCTCCAGTCCCAGGTGACGTCCCGCTCAGGCGGAAACTCGTGCAGATCATTGAGCCAGTCGATCAAAGACTTCATAGTCGACTCATCGGTACAATCGCGACCCTGAACAACCATGACCCCGCTGCGAAACGTGCGAAGCCGAACGGGAAGTTTGAGGCTTTCCCATAGCCGAGCAGCCTTTTCAAAGTCCATTGGGCTCACGAGCTCCACGCCTCCCCTGGCCCGATTGAACATGGCCCATAGATCAACAAGCGTGATGATACCTCCGGCTCGTTTCAAGACCCCCCTTACGTCATCAGCCAAAAAGTCGGCAAGGTTTCGAGACAGCTCTGAGAGATATAGAGATTCAGAGCTCCCACTTCCAACAATATCCTTTGTAGTCATCATACCCAATTGAGCGGCAGACTCTGCTAAAATGGCATTTTCTTCAGCTGTGGCACCACCGTTTGCTACATTGCTTTGACGTGCAAATCGCTCCGCCAAAGCGACTACCTCTTTTGCGGAAGACATTAATGCCTCCAGGTCCTCAAAAGCGCTCCCTATAAGCATTTCGTTATTCTTGTGCATGTTGAGACCGAGCTGCTCCAAGCCGGCAATACCGGCGGCTTTCACCCTGGTACCTGCAGCTGCTGATGTTGAATTACCACGCTCATCTTCATGACTAATTTGATTGATCTTTGGCACAGGAGGCGCGTTCTGTAGTAGCCACTTTCTTTGCGTGACAGCACCTTTGAGTCGCTCATAGAAGATCCTGTCCCCTCCATCACGGAATGAGATTTTAATGCTTTCAATCACATCAATACCGCTTCTTCCCATGCTGAAAAACTCGAGTACAGACCCAGGCGACTCGGTTCGAGTGATGGGGAGGTTTGCAGTGGTATTGGACGAGCTTTGCGATAGTAATGACGCACCACAAATCTCGCATGATAGAAGTGAAGGGTGATTTGAGAACGTGCAGCGTGGGCATGAAAATTTGACGTCTGTACCGGTTGTAGAGTCTCCGTGACTCTTCTGATTTGTCGAGGTTCCGAGATCTGACGCAGATGGAGTATCGATTTCTTTTGGGTGAAAGGGATTGCCGCTGAAGCTTTGTGCATGACTGACTGAGGGGCTAGGACGTTGGCTAGCGTTGTTAATGCCCGCTTTCAAAACATGTGCCAACGAGGGCTTGATCCCGCAAGCCAAGCATGGTGGCAAAGGAGTATGGACATTCGCCGCGGCAGGGTCAAAGTTGGTGGGGATCGGATTCGAGAAGCTGCATATCGTGCATACCCACGTTGCGGTGGTGATCTGTGGCGGTTCCGATGGCGGGCGATATGCGCTCTCCCTGACTCCCGGAGAGGCAGTCTTAGTTCTGGCTGGTGAGGCGGCGGTTGCTAGCGCTCGATTGTGCAGGGCAGACCGTTTCAAGTATTTCGGGAATATGGTGATCTTGGGCGATGACTTGAAGAACCCAGCGTAGGCTTCGTAGCGGTCGACATCCTTGAGATCGAGTGCTAGCGAGTTTGTTCTGGGCTCCGCTTTGTCTACATAACAAATTCGATGAGACGTCAAGTAAACTTGGCCGTTCTGCTGGTTTGGTAATTTCAGCTTCCTGTGTGCGTCCTGTTAGAGCGTCGGACGTTATTCTTTGGCCGGAAATGACCAGGTTTGAGTAATTTACCCCTCATATAGGCCAACGTTATCCTGGACAAATAGCAGGGCTTCATCTGGGAGATAGGACGGCCGGAGAGCGGTAGTCAAGTCGATCCGTTTCAGAAACATCCGTCGTGAATACTTTGCGGATCAAACTCTTGTCTGACCGTCCTCATTGACGACGATGGCGCGCATGAGCAAGCACACGCGTTAAGCGTTCGCTTTGTCCCGCTTGCGTCGAATGATGATTGGTGGCGATGTTACAGGCGAGGCGAAGGAAAGAGCGATCCGTTTTCCGTCGCAGAGCTGTATCGATGGAAACAAAATGTTATGGCATGGGCGTAGAACACTGATTGCTAGTGACAGCCTGACAGCGTTGGTCTTGACTCTTGGGAGTCGGGACTTTAGGCGTTCTCCTTGCCGTCGCGTTGAAGAGGCGGACCCACATTCAGCTTATGCCCTGTTCGGGGCATTTTCTCCAACCATTGCCACGGCCGTAGCCGATGTTCTGCCTTTTGACCCCGCCCCATTAACTGAGCGCGCACAAGGAACATCGAATAAGTAGAACGCCATCTTCCGCTAATGACTCTCTGCGTCTGACATCTTTTCACCTTCCTCTCATCATCACCGAAACGCCGTCCAGCCGTCATCTGCCGCCATCCGCCCAACTCTTCGCTGTAAAATATCTGCTACATCCAAAAAAAAAAAAAAAAAAAAAACTAACATTCAGCTGTCGCACCGGGTGGCCGCCTCGCCATGATGACCGGCTGGTCAATTACGCAACAAGCGCACGGCGCCTCGCATCAGACACAGACAGCCGCATACAGTTACGCACCAAGTAAGCACTTCAACCTCGTGCTCTTGCCCTCTATTGACGGGCCATACAAGAGTGTTTGACTGATTCCTCTAGATCCTGCGTTTGTTCCCGTTCAGGTTCGCCAGGGGTTCAGTCAGTTGGCTCCTCCACCACCCTCCTCGTATTCAGGATTCTCCCAGCCCGTAGCGGCAATCCATGCGCCTGTGCCCGTTCCTGCAACTTCTGCTGCCCAGGCCGAACAAACAAAGCCAAAAACCGAATGGCCTGAATCTGTTCGACGTTATGTTCAGCGATCTTTCCTCCCACAAAATGACGACGTCTCGGTGTCTCGTGCGGATGTGGAAGCAAAACTTAAGGAGACCATCGGCAACGCTAAAGAAAACGGCACCTTGTATACCATAGATTGGGATGTGGTCCCATTACCTCATGCCCTTGTGAAAGCCGATCGTGACGCATTACATAACCGCGGGACCCATGCCTCATCATCTCCTGATCACCTCGCAAGCTCGAGTAGGAAAAGAAAGTCGACCGACTTCGCGAATGGTGAAGCCAGCCGACCACCATGGCATGAAACTAACACTCGCTCGTCTTTGGAGCACCGCGTGTCTTACTCATCCCCAGATAAACGCGCCCCGCATGACGACAAGCCGACTAAACTCAGTAAGTTACAGAAAGAAGCCGCCAACAAACGTAAACGTCGCTTTGAAAACGAGTACAAGGCTGTCTACCGATCACCAAGTCCAACGACACCATCAACTGGGCCGATTGTGGGGACTAATGAGGCCCTGGAGAAGAAATATCTTCGTCTTACTGCGCCCCCTGTGCCTTCCAATGTGAGACCAGAGCACATCCTGCGGCAAACACTGGATCTCCTGAAGAAGAAGTGGAGAAAGGAAGGCAACTATTCGTACATTTGTGACCAGTTCAAATCTATGCGTCAGGACCTGACCGTGCAACGCATCAAGAACGATTTCACGGTCTCGGTGTACGAAATTCACGCCCGCATCGCCTTGGAGAAGGGAGACATTGGTGAGTATAATCAGTGCCAGACCCAACTGCGTTCCTTGTACGCTTTGGGGTTAAAAGGCAATCCTATCGAGTTCAAAGCGTATCGTATTCTATATTTCATTCATACTGCAAATCGTACCGGTCTCAATGACACGATTGCAGATCTAACCACAGCAGAGAAGGAGGAGAAACCAGTCAAGCATGCCTTGCAGGTTCGCTCGGCGCTGGCGTTGGGGAACTACCACAAATTTTTCCAACTCTACCTCAACACGCCCAACATGGGAGCTTATCTTATGGATATGTTTGTGTCAAGAGAGCGCCTTGCAGCAATGTGTAATATTTGCAAAAGGTACTTACCAGCCCGCCTTGCGCAAGTTTTTGACCATGCTAATCCTGTTTGCAGTTACAAACCAGACGTGAAACTTCGTTTCATTACAGAGGAACTCGGCTTTGAATCTGATACTGACGCGGCTCAATTCATTATTGATCACAACGGCCAGCACCTTTTGGAAGATCGTTCAGACAACATTGTGTTTTTGAGTGGCAAAGCTGGCCAACTTTTTGAGGGCATTCGGTCTGAAGCGTTTCGAAGAGTTGACATCAAAGGCCAAATCTAGGCCCTTTATTTGGTTTCTCCGGTATACTTGCGTTTTTGCACACACCCCTTCGTCGCCTTTTCATCCGGTTGTCGGCACGGAGTGAATGCCAGTGGGCCTGTTTCTTTCTTTCCCAGCTGCGATCAGTTTTATGATGATTGTCTTTTACCTTTTGCAACACATGGTGGTATTTGAGCTGGTCGACCAACGGTGTAAGCGAAATGGCAGCCCAGAAGCGTCATGGCTCACCTCTCGGCGACGGCTACTCCGTGGAATTCCAGCTGCGAGTCCAGCTGCTACTGACTGATGCCTCTGTTTTTTTCACGCCTGGCGCAAGTTGGAATCAGCAAGCCTTGATTCGATGACACTAAAAATGACAGCCGCGCTGGAATTGTTAGACGGAGTGTTTGGAGCATGCTGTAATAGGTTTTTCCAACAGGCTTCGTATAATGACTCGGCGTTTTATTGCATGCGACACATAGCAAATTACTTATTGGGAGTGCAGCCACAACCTTTGGTCATTTCGTGCCGGCGTTCGATGAGAAGCATGAAGCAGGGCGTCTGTCCCAGAATGATTACCTGCGGTGCATTACCTGCGGTGGTATATCGATTTTAGTCTAGCTAGTATCAGCTTTTGAATCAGAATGCACGTTATGATGAGCTGTCCCTGACCAGCTAATCCAGTTCCAGTTGTGTACATACAATGTCACATACGCCTCCTCGACCTTTTTTCCCCTTGTCTTGTGGAGTATCGTGTTACCTTACCTCGTCTGGCCTTTACGTAAAGCCATCATCATATGACACCGGACGTAAAAAAGGCGGCAGCATCATCAAGCCTCTACTCGATTGATCTTTGATCTGTTGACGTGCAAGACGAATACATACAGGCAAGAAACGGAGATGCGAGCTTCTCAATATGTACCTACAGGCTACATCTGACATCTCGCCTCAAGATTTCATCGCTGGACGGCGGATCTCAGTTGCCATTTGCCGTGGAACCGCTCCCGCCAAAAATGTGTTAAGGCAGCTAGCTACTGGCATTTCCTTATCTGGTATTGATTGGTCCATCACACGTCGATAGTACGGCTCTTGCAGCAAAACGTGCCCATTTGTCTGTAATCACTGCGAGAGAATTTCCTTTTTGGGTGAGCCTGCTGAGAATAGAATAGATAATCTATGGGGCTGTGGTGAGACTGAGCCTTCTTTTCTTGCTCTTTCTCTGCGCGGTTGTGCATGTGTCTCTCTTTTTCTATTCTTTTTGCTACATACTCCGTACAAACCTCTAGGTACGTATGTGGTGTGGTACCTCTTGATCCCACAGCCAAAGAAAAAAAAAAACTAGGCGTTAAAACTCACACAACGACAGCGCCATGACGCCCTGGAGCATTCTGACTCCTGAGTCCTGAGTGAGCCGAGTTGGTGCCGTTTTTGACATGCGATGCGAGCGGGCGCCGCCGCGCCGGTCCTTGTTTGCAGATTCTGAGACCCCGCCTTTAATGCGAGGTGGAAATTGTGATGACAGGGGTGAGGAATCTGCATGGTGTCTGGATTCTGGCACGCGGTCGTTTGAAGACTACATAGCATACAGAGTACGGATAGGTAGGTAGGTCTAGTCTACGTCTATATAATTACCTACTCTGTGTACGGTGGTGGAAAATGCACTGCAAAAAAGCAACTCGATCCAAAAGATCGAATTTTTTGTATGTATGTACAACCGAGATGTAGGATAACTTATTCTTTGGGGAAAATTGGGTTGTATTTAGAAGAACCCGGGATTAGCCCTGCACACCCTAGTATGCCCAAAACTGGGACGTAGTGGCGTAAAATACTCATCATCATCATCATACATAGGTGCATATGTATATACTCTGTAAAGTGGTGGAGATGCTGCAAAGACGGATTTGGTTCCTGGTTCCGGGATGTGACTCGTGATAAAGCCTGTAGATATGTATGGAGTACTCCGTAGATAGGTGCCTAATGTATCGTGTTTGAGCAAGACAGCCTGAGAAAACTCGGCAGACCAATCAGACACGAGAGATACCTACCCATCGTTCGCAGTGGCTTGGAGGATTTCGTTGAATCGCGGCTTCGGAATTCGGTTTCTGAGCGCTGAGCATACCTAGATACCTAGCCTGACTTGCTGGCAAGTTGCTGCGAATATGATGGATTGCAAGGACGCAGAACTTAGAAGCGATTGTTCAAACTTGAAACACACACACACCTTGCACCGTGCCAGGTTGCTTACGAAAATGAAAAGTATGTATAGGGCGTAGCCACACCCTCCTCACCTAGAAATCTTTCTTCCTTTACAACTCCCAACTCCGATTGCAGAACCCGTTCGATACCTCAAAACCAATGGCTTGTGGACGTGGTAATACCGTATGGCCTCCATCTGGTATGTACATTCTCACATGTACGATGGGATGAAGATACGTATGTACATATATGTAAGTATATGTACTCTGTACGTACCTACTACCTAGTCAGTCGATCTGCATCATGGACGCGTGCGCGTGTCCACGCAGATGGATACCTATCTGCATTGTAGGCCCTCAGGCACGGGTTTCGTTGACCCTCTGTCTCTTTCGGCCGCGTCCACAGCTTCGACATCTGCCAGGTATGTATACTGTGCGCCAAAGAGAAGAGGGCGGTCCATGGTGTTATGGCGGTTGCATCTGGGCAGTTTTGCCTGACGCCCCAAAGACGACGTTAGGTAGGTACAGCCGAGTTAAGAACACGTTGGTATGTACGGAGTACTCTGCACATACTACAGAGTACCTATATGAGGTACCTTTCGTACCGCCGGCGACGCCTCGGCCGAGCGCGTTGCAACTTGTTATGTACCTGCAAGTTGCCACTCGCTCGTCCACCACTGACCAGCATCGCATCCACCATCGCAAGCGCAATCTCCATCGTCGGATCGTCCATGGCCCCCCGGCCGGTACTCCCGCGCGTGCGAAGGTCGAATACCACCCACTTCGGCCTTGCGTCACAGGTAGGTACCTAACTGTAGGTATCAGCCCCTTGGGTGATTGCGTGCCTGCATGTCTGAATCTGCGAATCTGCGAATCGGCTTCTTTGGCTTTGAATGCATTTGCGCATTTGCGCATTGTCGCTGTCGATGCATCGAATCACCTCATTGTCATTGATGCAGGCAGATGGACTTTGTGACGAGTGGCAGGCAGCAGCGTAAAACGGCGTCTCCCACCGTGCGCCCCCTTTTATCCCCCGCCCCCTGCTTCTTTGTTGTCGTCGTGCCGCATCCAACCGTCAAGTATCGCCAACGTCTCCACGTCTGTGTCATATGATTGGCCAGGACAGCCCGAATCCCAAGGAAATCCCCAAGCCAGACACTCTTCTCTGGCATCTGCGTGATTGAGTTAAATTGGCTCTGCTGTGGTGGGTTTCTTGACACTCACCACGACAACCACCCAACGGGCATCACGAAACACCTCCAGCGCGACATCTTGTTGACCTCTTCCACCTAGTCCGTGTCGTCGTCTGCGTCCTCGTCGTCTGTGGTCCCACATCGTCAGAGTGCCGCGACGTCTGCGCGCGAATCATCGCCCGTATCTCGCACTTGGCCGTTCGTCTCCAATCGTCAGCCGCCCAGTCCTGGTCCCATTCACAGTCACAGTCACACTCGCACTCACACAGAATGAAGGTACGTCGCCGCCCAGTGCGGTTTGCTGGCTTTGCGTCCCGGCAAACCTTCTACATCTGCGCCCATTTGCGCGCCTGACGCTGCCCCGTTTCCTGTCGCCCGCTCCCACATCTCGTTCCGGTCGTCGTATCCTATTGTCTTGTGCTTCCCTGTGCTCCGTGCTTCTTGGGGGTGTACCGTGACGCTCTACACACGGCCAGCGATTCCTCAACTTCTCCCGTTCGCTCCTTCCAGCTCCTCCTCCTCCCTCTTCAGACGAACTGAGACTTCTCCCTCTGCTTTGACCTCTGGACACCGCACACCCCGCACTTCTCTCATTCCTTCCCGACTGTTCCTTCATGATGGCCAACGGTCAACACAAGCCCTAGCAACGAAGCCACTTGTCCCAAGCATAATCAAGTCGCTTCTAGACGTATCAATCAGCTAATCTCAATGACCTTCATACAGGCTCTTCGTCGGTCCATCAAGGGCGACAAGGACAAGTCGCATCACACCTCGTTCGGGGGCAAGTCTGCCATTGCCATTATCCCCCCCAAAAAGGTCAGTACCTTCATGATACCCCTCACATGCCCTTGTACGCCCGCTCGTCCAGCAAGCGCTGTATTTGTCTTGTCCGGTCCGAAGGTGCAGCGGAAAGGGCGAAAGACAGACCAAGGAATGAAGAAAGACAGATGTGCTCAAGTCATGAGCATTCTCTTGTTTCCTCTGTGCTTTGGTCTTTGTTTCAGTGTCCTTGATGCATATTCAATTCAGTTCGCTGCGTCTCTCCATCCTTTTGTATCGTGGCCTCTTTGTTTGCCGTTCAAATCATGAATGCGGTCAAGGTCGCCAGAGGCAACGCTGTTCTGTCCATTTACTGACACGGTGGGTTTAGGTCATTAGAGCACTCTACGACTATGAGGCTCAGTCATCCCAAGAGCTGGGCTTCTCAAAGGGCGATTTTTTCCATGTCATCGGTCGCGAGGACGATGAGGACTGGTATGAGGCCTGCAATCCTGCTCTCCCCGATGCTCGAGGCTTGGTCCCCGTCTCCTTCTTTCAGGCCCTAGGCCGCACCGAACGCGACAGCGCACAGTCCGATGGTGGCAGATCACTTCTCAGCAAAACGCCCGATCACGACTCTGGTTATAGTGAGCACTCGACGCACAGCATTCCCTCCGTCACGCCCATGGTCCACCACAGCAACAAGAAATCCGCCGACATTGATTGCAAGATATTTGCCATCGTCATGTACGACTTTGTAGCGCAGAGAGCAGACGAGTTGGGTGCTACCAAGGGGGAGCAAATCATTATTATCGCCCAGTCTACTGCAGAGTGGTTTGTTGCCAAACCCATCGCAAGGCTGGGTGGTCCTGGACTGATACCCGTCTCATACGTTGAGATTCGCTATGTTAAGACCAGAGAAGTTGTACCTGATGCGTTGGAGGCTGTGCGAAATGCAGGAGTACCGAGCGTGGAAGAGTGGAAGAAGATGGCCGCCAGTTATAAAAACAGCAGCATAACCTTGGGCAAGTTTGAGGGAGGAGCTGGTCCGGGTGGTCCACAAGGTATTGAGCAGGGTATGGACCGATTAAGCCTCCAAGCAGGACACCAAAGTGCCCACAATGGATCACAGGTATGGATATCAAAAACATTTGTGCCCGCGCGGCATGCCGTGAACACTCAGGGAAGGCAAACTCTCGACTGCGTTTGTCACCATTCTCTAACAAGCTGGACAATCGTTTTAGTCACACTCGGCACATGAGGATCTCCATTCCCATGACTTTGCCCCAAACCAAATCAGTCCCCAGCTGTATGCTCCGGTCCGATCATGGGTACCCCAATACCGCTTTTCTGATGAAAAGTTTTGGTTCGTTGTCATCACTGTGCTCGAAGACGGGCGGCATTGGCAACTGTTGCGATACTATGAAGACTTTTACGACTTCCAGATTGCTCTTCTTACTGAATTCCCCTCCGAAGCCGGAAACGCCGGCAACCAGAAGCGAACTCTACCGTACATGCCGGGGCCCGTCAGTTACGTTACGCGCGACATCACAGAGGGTCGACTTCATAATCTGGACGCCTACGTCAAGAACCTGCTCGGCCAACCAGAGTACATCTCAAGATGCAACTTGGTCAAACAGTTCTTTGCTCCACGTGAGGGAGATTGCGAAGTGGACCCTAAGGCGATCGTGGACGAGAACGAGGAGGAGTACCGATTGTCGGACGGGTCATTACAGTCTGCTGACTCTCCCATTGACTCGACACATGATGGCTATAGTGGTGTGCCCGTAGAGCCTCCACAGACGAGCAGTTCACATCAGGGCCGAGGTGGTCAAGCTTTGCCGATGAAGGTCAAGATGTACTTCAATGGTGACTTGATAGCTATCCGAGTGCCGTCGGATGTGAACTATCCGCAACTCTGTGACAAGGTCCGAGAGCGACTCAAGATTCCGCAAGCCGAACAGCTGGAGATCTACTACAAGGATGAGCCAACCGGAAACAAGCTCAACTTGATGAGTGATGACGACCTCGATTTTGCTCTACAGCGCAACGATAAGCTTGTGCTGTATGTCAAAAACACGTGAGAGATGAACCTTGTCTCACCGCTCGACAGATGGAAATCAGATCACGATGATACGAGATACTTGCGCTGCTTTATTCCCCTTTTTCTTCTTGTCTTTCTTTGTCCTTCTTCGTCTTTCTTTGTCCTTCTTCGTCTTTCTTTGTCCTTCTTCGTCTTTCTTTGTCCTTCTTCGTCTTTCTTCGTCCTTCTTCGTCTTTTTTCCCTATATTTTCCTTCTTCCTTCTTGGGTACATGATTAGTTGCGCAAGACGTACATACAATTCGACGCTCAAAGGCCTGAATGCTCCACCGCTCAGGGAAGGCTTCTGCCCACCTCTGAGCCCATTGCCATTTTCCACTGTGGTTCGAAGAGACCACGAACTCTTCACATTTTCTAGTCTTTTGCTGACGATGACGCCATGACAATGATTTTCATGAAAATGACGTTCACGCCAGTGAATTCATGGTCTGTTGTTGCACAACGCGGGCTGGCATCACGGCTTCTTTGGTCGACGGGCGGACTGGCATTTATATTTCCATTTAAACACGGCGGCTGTAGCCGGGAAAGGCGTTCTGGAAGTTAGATTATTTGATGTCTTTTTTCACGTTTTTTGCTTTTCGTCCTTTGCTTTCTGAGCTGGAATGGAACGCAGCTGCCTTCATTATGTTGCGATTGATATCTTGTTTGGAATGCAATGTCGCTGAGAAGTGTGCCGTTACGAGGGTAGGGTTATTGAGGAACCTTGCGATAGAAAGGACGATTGACTCTTTTGTCTTGACCTTTTTGCGGCCCGGGTGTGTGGGATTGAAGGAAGCGATACTTGTATTTCCGTCCTACTTATGCTTTGTTTCCCTCTTGTGTTATGTGGAATGCTGAAAGCGTTGTGTTCTGAACACAACAAGCTGTACGAAAGATGAGAATGCGAATTAAGTCGTCCTCTGAATGCGTCTTCTGGTGACGTGTTACCGTATCTAAGTGATGAGGGCACGTTGTAGTCTGATGACGTCTATCGCGGAGCCATGTCCAACACTGCAGTGCCCCATCTATAATCTATCCAGGAAGGAACATGGAAAGAATAAAGAACCCGAATACCCTTGTCTGCAGCTATTCATGATCGTGATCGTGCACGTAGTGATGAGTGGAACAAGCCAGTACATACGTTTTTTGGGGGAGGGGGATGGTTTAACGGTTGTCGTCAGGACAAGTACGCCCAAAAAGGGCGTCCAGACACAGCATAAGGACGTCTTGGAACAAGTAACAGTAAGAACATGTCTCAAACAAGTGTGTACGGACAAGTGTGTACGGACAAGTGCGTCTGAGAAAACGCGTCTAGAGGCACTACCGTCACGCACGTCTCTGTAGTATGTGCCATATCTATAGGAAGGCCATGCCCCATGCACCAAACAGAAAAGAAATTGAGAAAATGAGAAGAAGCATAACAGAACAGAACCAGACCCGCCGCAATCAAAAGAAGTGAATGCGGACCGTCCAAATAAGGGTAATAAAAAACAAGACCCTAACCATGCTACAATCATATCAGACATGTCCCAAACAAGAAGACAAAAAAAAGACAAACCCCCAGATATGTGTCTCCCGAGGGAGGATGGCGCAGGTGCAGCACTACTCCAACCTCGCCATAAGACCCTGCCGCACCTTCAAGTTCACCACACCCCCGACCCCAAACGCCGGCACAATACGCCCAATTCTCGCCAGTGAACTAACCAGCCAATTCTCTCTCACCAGGCGCAAACGATTCCCCCACGACAAACCCGCGGAGCCCCCTGCAGCAGCAGCAGCAGCAGGCCGATTATACATATCCAGCCCAAGCAAATGCAACGGCGTCGAGAAGAACTGCACCGCCGCCGGGGCGAGGAACTGCGCGGTTGTCTGCCCCGAAATATACCTCCCCAGCTCTTCCGACAGCCTAGCATCCAGACGTGGGCCCAACAGCGGCGGGATATTAAAGGACGCAAAGATAGTAAGACAGTCCCTTAGCGTGAAGAGCGCGTACGAAGGCAGAGGAATAGGGCGGGGGATTGCGCCGACGGGACCAAACATGCGTACGTAGGAACGGTCTTTGATCATGCAGAGGCCGACGTTTGCGGCGGAGGAGGCGGCGAATTTGGTGGCGCCGGAGGAGATGCTTGCGGGAGATTGGTTGGAGAGCGTGGAGGAGGCTGTGTCGACCATGTTGGCGGTGAGGTAGGTGCCGCCGTAGAGCATAAGGATGAGGGCGCAGGGCCGGGAGAAGAGAGCGGTGCGAGGATTGAGGGCGAGGGTGCGGAGGGAGGTCTGGATGGACTGGAGGAGTGTATTGCGGCCGGACGCGTTTTCCATGATGGATCTGTTGGTGTTTTGTGTTAGTGCGATGTCTTTGCGGTTGTGTGTGAGTGTGTGAGTGTGTGAGTGAGAGAGAGAGAGAGAGAGACAGAGAGACAGAGAGAGAATTGTTGTGGTGGTATTACAGGTCCGGCTGTGCGATGCGCGGGTGTAACCCCCCATGGTTCCCAGTCACGAAGCTATCGCGAACAAAACCCATGGGGTAGGTACATTCCGACGCGGCGCAAACCACCAACAGCCGGGACATCACCAAAGATGATTACCCGTCACGATGTGTATGTTGCTTCGGGAAGGTATACCACGTACCGATCAATAATCGAAATCACCGGCGCAACAATCGCGCCCGCGCATGCCGCCCCCGTCGCATCTACCAGGAGCCGCCATCCCAGGTTCTTGGTATTCCAGTTTCGTTCTTGTGATGTCGTCGCCGAGGCCTGGCGCACGTCTGTCTCGACGAGGGGAGTCGGCGCGTCGGCCGCGCTGCTGCTGGCCGTTGTCTTCTTCATGGCGAGAACGCGCGAGGCTGTGGCTGCAGCTGGGGGTAGCTCGGTTTTGTCAGACCTTGCGGGAGAGCCGCACCGGGGTGCGGATACACTGCTTCGCAGTTCTCTCTCTCCCGAGGTGAGCTGCCGATGGAGCGGTCTTTTTGAGCTTTTCTCTGTCGGGACGCGGAGAGTGACGGGGTGAATGGGAAGTCGTGGAAGAAGTTTTCTTTAGAAAA
>SRPQ01000084.1:0-53124 GCA_018360075.1 Claviceps cyperi | reverse complement strand
CTCCAGATGCCTAGGAACCCAACAGAACGGAATGTAACTCAAGAACAGCAAGAGAAACATGCAAAATCCAGACTGACACAACAGCTCAACAGAAAGCGTCCCTTGATCACAAAAGGTGTCTCAACAAGTAGCTTCAACATCTGTCGCAGGGTATATAGGGGTATACACCGCACATCAGAGTGGCCAGACGGCTGCGCCCATTCTTTTGTGCGATAACATCTCACAAGAAAAATGTGAGAGAGCGTTGACAAATTGTCATGGATTCGAGCTTTGGCTCGTCTCCTTCTTAGTGCGAAAGAGTGGGGCGCGCACAACTTTGTACTTAGTATGTATGTATATATATTTGCCCCCCAATTTGCTCAACAAATAAAAGATATACACACGTGAGATATATCAAAATGACCACCGAAATGGGCTCCATCCGTATGGCTGAGGAAGAGCTAATTTTCCCAAGTTGTGGGAACATGGGAAGATTATGTACATAGGGTGCTGATGCGGCCGTCACGTGATGCGGCTGCCAGCACGGCTTATTCCTCAATCTGCGGGGAAGAGCCGCATGATTTGACTAACCGGATCGGGCTAGAAGGGCCTTAGCGGTATCCACGGGTTGTGGTGAATTTTTCCAGTCGATACGGTAGTGCATTGTCACAGCAGCACAGACGGCACTGTACAGACCGTGACACGACCCCTTCCCAAAGCTGAGAATGCAGCGCAGCGAATTCGAGGCCACTGTTGTCACGGTCTGTACAGTGCCGTCTGTGCTGCTGTGACAATGCACTATATAACCTCGATCAAGCTGCAGACGTGCAACTTGGTCACTTGACCTTTTGGGCGGAACAGGTGGTTATGCGTTCCTCACAACTGTGAGGGATCGGATATCTCTACCGACCCGACCAAAGGTCAGAACACTAAGCTGATGAGAACCAGCTTAGTGCGGGATATATAGGTACAGTGTGCGGACAGAGTGGTTACGGGTGACCGTCACAGATCGTGTCAGATCTATCAGCACTCTTGTTCTTTCTCAATGAGCTGAGGTTCTGTTCTTTGTCCGTCTGGACACCCGTCGGACTTTGTCCGGGTTTCCACCTTTTTCGGCCCTTTCGACCTCCCATATTTTCTCTGGCGCAGTAAAGTCGTATATATAGCCCCTCGGCTGGGGCGGTCATTGGCAGCTTTTCAGGTAACATGTTCAACCATTTGGTGTTGCAGGGATGTCACTGCGGGGTGCTGAATAGGTACAGTACTAGGTACTCCGTAGGTATGTACATATGTACCTCCCACCTCTCCGTACGTCGCATTTTTTCAGCCTTCATTTGCTAGCATGACAGTCTGAGGCGACAGCTAGAGCGTCATTCTTCGTGTTTTTCTGTCGATTTGACCAAGAGGTTGGGTCTTTACAGCACACTGGCGGAGTCGGTCTCCGGGTCGCGAACGAAATGGTCTGGCCATTTGGCTCGCGTGCTTCAACAAAAGAATCCCATGATGAGCCAGTTCCAAGGCACGCCGTGTCGTGGTCGGAACTACTGAGCCGAGCCGAAAATGATCCCTCAGGAGCTGCCAAAGAATGGGCTCCCATGATCTTCTGTTCACTCGCGGGCCTCGGTGTCTTGCAGCTCTATGCCAATTACCTTCGCCGAATTCCAGGCGCTGCCTTCATACGCCCTTCTTCGTTCAGGAGCGGCAGTCTCTTCGGCAGGGTTACGAGCGTTGGTGATGGCGATGGCTTTCACCTTTTCCACACACCCGGCGGCAAGGCCGTAGGATGGGGCTGGTTGAGAAAGATACCGGAGACAAGGAAAGATCTCAAGGACCGCACGGTAAACCTTCTTCGGCTACGTCATAACTCATAAGTCACTTCAAAAACGTCAAGCTGAGCTTTTCTTTCTTGAACAAAACGCAGATTTCGATCCGTCTTGCTGGTGTAGATGCCCCCGAAGGAGCACATTTCGGTCGTCCCGCGCAACCATATGCAGCAGAAGCCCAGACATGGCTGACTCAATATATTCTGCACCGAAATGTGCGGGCTTATATTTACAAACGAGATCAGTATAATCGCGTTGTTGCTACGGTCTACGTTCGCCGATTTTTTATCCGCCGTAACGTTGGCTTAGAGATGATCAAGCAGGGGTTGGCCACGACGTACGTAGCTAAATCGGGTGGAGAATATGGAGGGTTGAAGGAAGCGTACGAAGTGGCCGAAGCGAGCGCGAAGAGGCAGCGCAAGGGCATGTGGTCCCGGCGCGACCTTGAGAGCCCCCGACAATACAAAGCACGATACCAAGGTTCAGTCAAGGACCAATAGCTTGAAGGCAGACGGAAAAGGGCAGAAACAGGGTCAGGCGCCCTCTCGTATCTTGGTGAGCATGGTGTTCCAGGCGGGATTGGAAGAGGCCTTGTCATACATACGAGGAAACATGTGCGACCAAACCGTGGCGAGTCGATTTGACCAATTCTTAGACAAGTAATAGAAGACAGAGAGGGACTTGATGTGATTCCAGTCCATTGACTCCCGGCATGAAGTCTTTTCGAGAGCCCATGTTGCCGGTGTCGCAAATATCGCAAATATGGCCACGAAGATAAAATGAAGATCATGGGTTTGACGATTTTGCGATGGCTTGTCATGTGTAACTCTTACCGGAACGGGTAGCCACAAACACGACAACGGCACGCACGGTGTGGGACGTTGTAACTTGTGCCCAACATCTCTTTCTTCAAAGATGATTGCGGTGCGTATGCACGTATGTGGTATTACAGCTGCACATTGTAGCGGCACGTGGTACCTGCATATGACAAGCTTGATTTCCAGACAACTTTGGTCATGATCGGCATGGATGGCATATTTGTAGCAGAATGGAAGCATAGGAACATTACGTGTCGTGTCTGGGATCTCGCGACCGCCTGGCAGTCCCATGGTTCAATTCCTCAAAAATCATCCGGCCAGGCAGAATTCGCTCCAGTCTCTGAAAGGTTTACCCGCGCCAACCTTGACCGTGTCGTCTTGTAGGTTGTAGCCCCTATTGCTGCAAGGCTGCACGACACAATGCAGGCAACCATTGTCCCGCGATGATCGGCCGCCTGAGTGTTCCCTGACTTAGATTGATCAGATGGATGTTTGTTTCCGCCTTCGGCGCACAGGGGGCGACAATGTGCCTCCCCTGTTTGCCCTTCGATTATGATTTATATGGTTCTAGTTTGTTAACTGTGAACAAGTCAACACATATCAGATTAAGTATCATATTATGAAGAAGGAGACCTGAAGATGACATGTTTGTTCTATTGCCACACGCCAGACAATCCGTTTCTCCTCCATCTCAAGCCGACGGGGGTCCGAATTCCTGGTGGCAGCCTGCAGGTACTCCACCCCCCGCTTTACATGAGTTTGTAGTCAAGCCATTGGCTATCTCCCCCCAAAACATCTGGCTCGGCCCCTCTCCTCTCCAGCCGCCTCTGAGTTCGTGCTAATTACGAGGTGCCTAGCGCCAGGGCACGCGCGTGGAGTGTCCATGCGTGAGTACCTAGCGCAGCAAACGACAAAGGACGGCTTCAGCACATGGTATGCATTCGTTTGTCAGTTACGGAGTACATAGTGTGCTTGCTCCAGTCGCCTCAAGAAGTTTTGCGTACCGTGTTTCGCGCGTGTTATAAAGCCGTCGCTCGCGCAGTCCGGCAACAACTTACCGTTGGCACAGCGGCCCATTTGGGTCTAGTGCCTCGGACCTCGTCCCAGCCAGCTGCCACTTATTAACCACTTAATTATGCTACATATGTATCAACAAACCTCGAGCAATTTCCCGCATTCCTCGTGCCCCGTGCCCAGCCATTCTCTGTGCATACACCACGCAAACATCCATCTCTCCGCAATTCAATCTGCCGCCTTCTGCTGCGCCTGCCAACTTCTGCGCCTGCCATCTTCAGTGCCTGCCATCAGCCGGCCCGTCGCCATTACTACGCTCATTATTTCTCCCGCTTTCAAATTACAGTATCATCACAGTCGTTACTCATTCTGTTTTATAGCGTGGGTTTCTTCTAGATCAGAATCCTGGGACGACTCACGTCGCATTCTGACTCTTTCCGCCGCCGCACTCTAGGCTTGTCGACGAGATCTGCTATGCCCGGCTCAACGTCTACACAATCATTGACGAATCAACCCGTTCTTGCCTCCTTTGAATTCGCCTGATTCCATCTTAAGTATACCTCGCTCTCGGCCGTCTACCTTTCGATTCCCACGGTTGCGACTTGTAGTCCGGGCGGTACATCATCGCCATGCGACTACCTTTCCGCCAGCGCCGGTCGAGGCGTCCACCTGTTTCCCTGCCCACTGCTTCTTTCCTGATACTGACGACATTTGCCTCCACTGCCTGTCGAGCCTTTCACTTCAATCGGGCTCCGTCTGCCGACCTCGACTTCTCCAACTTGGGAAGAATAGCGATCGCTGGCGACTTCAACGGCATCTCCCTGTATGAATACGAAGGTCAAATAGCAAAACCTCTCCCCACGAATGGAAGCGAATTTCTTCTTGCACGCCTACCCAATGGTGCTCTGGCTCCGATAGTCTCGACAGATGCCTCGGTTCGGGCAATGTGCGTGCTTAAAAACCATGACGGCAGTACGAAACAGGTAATACTTGGAGGCAATTTCACTAGTCTGGATGGCACCCAATCCACAGCAGTCGCCCTTTTCAACCCATACACGACCGAAATTACGCCTCTGAAAGGCCTCATGGGTGAGGTCAACGCCTTGTACTGTGACAATGACAGCCAGGGAACTGTCTATGTCGGTGGCAAATTCGAGGGGTTAAATTCTACGAATGCTATCGCATGGACCGATGCATCTGGTTGGTTCAACTTGCCATTCGCTGGCTTCAATGGTCCTGTCAATGCCATCTCAAAGACAACCAACGGCCACGTCATATTTGGAGGCAGCTTTACTGGACTCGGGAATGCCACCACTCCACGCCAGCGTGATAGCCAAATAGTCAATCTGTCCAAAGCCAACATCACCGCCACCAACGGCGCGTCAACGAATGGCTTCAATGATGCCAAGAATATTGTTTGTTCGGCAGGAAACGATGGGGCCGGAACCACGTGGTTGGCAGCTGATAGCGTGCCTGCAACCTGGGAGGCGAACTTCGGGTTCGGCTTTCAGCCTACAAAGCTGAGACTGTATAACACCCATCAGGATGACCGCGGTACCAAGACGTTTCGCTTCCTGGCCTTTCCTTTAAACGGCATCATGAATTTGACTTATATCGACCCCTCTACCGGAAAGAGGGCCACTTGCACAAGCGAGTGCCCTCTCAGCAATGACCATAATCTCAAGTTTCAGGACTTCCATTTCGTCAACCGTGTCGGTATGAACAGTCTTCAAATTGCTATATCTGACTGGTATGGTGCTGGGGCTGGTCTTTCCGGCATCGAGCTCTTTCAGGATGACATTTTTGCCCACGCAATCAGCAATTTCAATGAGCCCACGTGCAAGGGCGTTCAATTTCCATCTAATGCTACAATTACCGGGCCTTGGAAACATTTGCCATCTCTCCAGAGCAACTCGGATTATCTTGCAGCGACTTTTGGTGGCGATGTCACGGGGAATTCTGCCTCGGTCGTGTTCACTCCTAACATTGTAGAATCTGGAAACTACACAGTCAACATGTACACCCCAGGCTGCATGCCGGACAAAAGCTGCGCTATGCGAGGCAAAGTCAACATAACCGGCATAATGTCGAGTGGAACAGTCAATGCCGATTTCAGTACGACTCTTTCTCAGACGAACTATTACGACAAGTACGATCAGATCTACTTTGGCTATGTTGAGAAGAGTTCCGACAGCTTCAAGCCTTCTGTTACACTCACGCCCGTGGCCAGCCAAGATGTTCAGACTGTCATGGTCGTCGCGCAGAGGGTGGGATTTACTCTCACCAAGTCCACCGGAGGGCTCAATGGACTCTTCGACTTTGACACAACTAAGACAACATTTGATGCTTCGACTCTTCAAGATTCTGCAATTAACAAGTTGGGTTCTGAGTTCAGTCGAGATTCAGCTGTCAAGTCTCTGGTCGTGTCAGGGGACACATTGTTTGTAGGCGGAAATTTCACCTCTGACAAATTCAAAAATGCTCTGGCCATCGTTGGTGATGAACATGTCGCAAATCCTCTCGACGGGAGCTTGAACGGCCATGTTCTGGACATGCATCTGGAAGACACTAGACTCTACGTCGGTGGCAACTTTAACAGAACTGTTGACAACAAGCGCGAATTGCAACATGTTGCCATATACGATATAGAGTCTAAATCATGGAGCCCGTTGGGTGGCGGAGTTGACGGGATCGTGAGGAACGTGGTTCCCATGTCGATCAATCTTACTTCAGAAACTGTTGAAACAGCCATCACTGTGAGCGGGTCATTTTCAGAATGCAAAGCCTTCAACGGCAAGAGTGCCGTGCAGGCTAATGGGTTTGCCATCTGGGTTCCTTCACAGGAAGATTGGTTGCAGAATCTTGACCAGCCGTTGCCGGCTTACAATGGGATACTCACAGCTAGCCTTCAGAATGTGACGGAAGTGGGCGACCTCATTGCAGGCGCCTTGACGTCTGCTCAGCTTCGCGCGGTGGACGCAGCGACTCTGAACCCGAGTGGCTTGGGCACGTTCCCCTCTCTCAAGATCGATATGCAGCGCAAATACTCCTCCTCTTCAACCACACTAAAAACACGAGAAAGCATTTCCAACAGGGCCCTCGAAGGCGTGCTTACGGGATCATTTTATAGCAATGACAAAGCCAACATGACAATACTTGCCGGTCACTTTTCGGCCCAGTCGACCAATGGTTCCACAGTCAACAACCTGATTTTGATTGATGGCAATAATAATGGTTCAGTCAGCGGCCTTGGCTCTGAAATATCAGCTGATTCCACCTTTATGGCGGTGGCTCTACGCGACAGCGTTCTCTACGCTGGAGGAATGGTTACGGGTACTATCAATGGCGCCCAAGTTCAAGGTCTCGTGTCCTACGACCTGGCAACAGGATCGTTCGGCAGTCAGCCCGCTCCGATATCTGGCAAAGATGGCACAGTCGCAGCCATCACGGTGCGACCTGACAGTAACGACGTCTACGTGGGTGGATCTTTCGATAAGGCTGGTGCGTTAGGCTGCCAAGGTCTCTGTATCTACAACGCCAATTCACGCCAGTGGACTCAGCCTGGCAACGGCGTGTCGGGCGAGGCCCTCGGCCTCCTATGGTCCAGTAAGACGACGCTCATTGTGGGCGGTGATATGGTTGCCAACAATACGGAAAAGCGATATCTGGCCACGTACGATGCCAGTAAACAGACTTGGTCGGCTTATCCCGGCGCTGACAGTATTCCTGGACCAGTGCAGGTCATGACCCCGGCGTCAAGCGACGGAAGTCAAGTTTGGGTTGCAGGGAAATCCGCTCAAGACGGCTCCGTCTATTTGATGAAGCATGACGGCAACAAGTGGATGACGGCGAAGGAGACGCTTCCCGCCAAGACGATTCTGCGAAGTCTTCAGGTATTCTCGCTCACCAAGAAGCATGAGAAGACGGACTTGGTAGAAGAGGACCAGGTACTCATGATGACTGGCTCTATCATCATTCCAGATGTTGGGGTCGCTTCCGCCGCCGTCTTCAATGGAACGCACTACCGTCCATATGCCCTGACGACCAACTCAGGCAATGCGCCAGGAACGATTGCTCGAATCTTCACACAGAAGGATGATTTCTTCTCATCTGGAAAGAGCCATATGCCGCTCGTCTTTATCGTGCTGATAGGCCTCGCCATTTCATTGGGTCTGATTCTCCTCATGGTCTTGGCCGGAATTGCGCTTGATCGACTGAGAAAGAAGCGAGACGGATACAAGCCAGCGCCCACTTCCATGTCCGACAGAGGTACTGGCGTTCAGCGTATACCGCCACAAGAGCTTTTAGAATCATTGGGCAGAAATCAGGCGGGTGCCGCACCACACGTTTGAGCGCGCAAATCAATATCGCGTCTTTTTTTTTCCAACTCCTCGTCTTCTCTTATCTGTCCTGTTTTTCTAATTTCGGCGTTTATTGGCGTATTGAGAGATCCTGTCTCCGGCTTATCGAGGTGTTTCTTTTTGACCTCCAAAGAAAGAAGAAGAATCGAGGAGGAAGAAAATCAAGAAAAGGAGACTCTCCTTGACCACGATCGAAGACAATTTACTGGAATACCCACTCACAGATGAAGGAGACACAAATTAATTGGTCTTCTTACGGTGCATGCATGACAAGAGACAACCCAAGGGGAGCGAGCATGATTTGTCTCTTTTTTTCTGGACTTGTTATTCGGCTTTATCTTTTTGTTACCGTCATTTCACGAGGTTACGGCTGCTGGCTAATGTTGTCGCCATTTTTGGGGCCCAGTTACGGGCTCAAAACCCGCGTGACAGGAGAATTGTCTCGTCTGACATTTTGTTTTCTGACTTTTTCTCGAAGCTCTTTATTTGTCTACTACTGGCGCCTTCAGCGCCCCCCTATTTAAACCTCTTTCTTTTCTCATTTTTCATTATCTTTTCATTCCTGTTTTTTTCTAGCCCGATTTATTTTCCGATATACTGCTGCTCAATGTACATTATTCCAAACGTCGTCTCTGTGACTAAAACCAGATGGATAGCTTTTCTCCCCTTGTTAGTTTCACTTAGAACTTCAAGTCAGGGATGGATTGTTAGTCGTGGCGCTTGAGGAGGTTGCCACAATGCGATTTGCTTTTAGGGACTGTTGTTGACAGTCGGCAATATAATGATGTGTTGGCTGATTGGCGAAATATTAAACTATGGGATTCATCTGGACGCAAACTACGGAGTATGTCAGTCACCAAGGCATGCAAGTCATGCCGAAGGACTTCTGGGTCAATGATGGCTGTAATGTATGATGTGATGGTGTGACTATATCATATAACGGGAGATGTTGCTGCGGCGCCGTCTGTTTCTTATTTTCCTTTCTTTTTAATTTTCATTAGTTTTAACGGACCCTAGTCGGTGGTGATTGTCTTGCTATTGCCGCTGCCGCTGCCATGCCTTCATCTTCATGCACAGCCTCATCTGTTTGGCACATGTGCCATGTCTGCCTGCCCTGAGTCCTCAACTGCCGCGGCTGGCCTGCCGCGAGGGATTGGGATACGTACACTGTACTCCATAGTTGGCCGACAAAGTTGGCCGCAATCGAGAGCTAGGTATACAGCCGGACCGCTCGGCCATACAGTCTTCCGGTCTTCCGGTCTCTACACAATTAATTCCCTTCTTTAAGCCGCCCCCCCACCCTGGTCCCAAAAACGTGAGACGACACACACTCGGCGTGTAGGTAGATACATAGTGCTTTCGCACGAGAATGACGAAGTTGCGCTGCATATTAATGCAGCCGATGAGGGTCCCGCAATGGGACCCTGACAAGCAAGCTACTGACGTCATAGGAGATGGTGCGTGCGCGCGAGAGAGATGCGCCCACTTGAGCGTTTGAAGGGCATTTTTGCTAAAGAACCCGCGCCAAGCACTAGGCGGGAGACCCTGAAGAAGGAAAAGACCAGGGCCACGAGTCCACGACAAGACTGTTTTGTTGTCTCCATCATGCCGTGGGAACAAAATTTGCTCCAAAGCCGCCCTCCGGGAAGGAAGTCGAGTTAGCCTCATAGGAAAACGAGCTTTTCCCTGAGCAGCCTCGTCGAAAGCAAGCTCCCAAAAGAGAATGCATCCCATGCAGTCGCGCGAGAGCTTTGGGACAGCGGAACATCAGCGTCTCCAACACAACCCCTTTCAAGCTTCAAGCCGGCGCTTCCAATGCCTGTCGCGACGAAAACCCAGCGCAAGGCATTACATGTCGGTCGTACCTGTCTGCGCCTAACAACCCCTGGAAGTATGGGGCAAGGGCTCGTGCATCGGTGGACACCCCCCCCCCCCCCCGGCTTCCCACTCGTGCGTAAAGAGTGACTTGGCGGCGGTAAAATACTATCTGTGGGGAAAGAGGGGCTCCTTTATTTCCCTAGGTTCTCTTGGAACAGAACCAATGAAGACGAGAGACGTGCGCGTGAAAATCTTCCCACAGACCACGCTTCTTCGGGACGGGGAAAGAATCCTTGACTGGAGGGGGGGCGTGAATGATATGTATTTGATTGGGAACTTTCAACACCGTTCCCGGCGCAAGTGAGTGAAAGGGGCGGGCTTGGACCCCAACACCTACCAACGTACTACCACTGCTACATGTATGTATCAGCATGTAGGGGTATGTATGTACGGAGTATCAGATGCAAAATGTATGTATGTACTCGGTACTTGTAGTCACCAACAAGCAAATCGATCTGATACGGAGTTCGTTAGATGCAAGTCGCCGGAACGAGGGGGGGCCATCGAACCACGCGATTTCAGTCTGTCTTGTCCGCGAACCCTTATGCCCTTGCCTCAATAGCCAATAGCCCCCATGCAAAGCCAATTGCTGTATGGAACAGGCGCTTGAGCGTGGGGTTGACCTTCCATAGTGACTACAGAGAAAACGACGCAGAACAGTCAAACAATAGGGTCACACACAACTTACAAGGCCGCCCACAGTAGGTACCTATACATAGTACTACATACACCGGAGCGCTCGCCGAAACAAAGCCTCTTTCTGTCGACGGGCGATTGCCGCGTGTTTTGCTTGTCTTGCCGTCGAGAAGCTTTGGGCATGGGTGTGGATTGTGTTATGGCGTACAGCAACTATGACTATTCCGGTAACCCGAGCTGCATCTGCACGTGCAGCCACGCAGTTCCGCCACATGCGTGCGACCCACACATACGGATAGGTCCCCACAAAAGCTTGTCCCCTTGTGCCCCTTCCCAACCTTCCCAACGCCCGCAACTTCGATCTCCAGCCAGGGGCCGAGCCCATTGAAGAGAGACCTAATCGAGAAACTGGCAACATGCACCACAACATATGTGCAAGAAATCGACCAGGAAGCCCGCGCACTACGGAGTACCTATGTACCTACTCTGTAGATGTATTCGTAGCTGTATTGAAATACAGAAGAAAAGAAAATGGTAAGCCAATGTGTCTACCAACACTTCGTATACGCACACAGTTTACAAAGGGTGCTCACCATGACGCCGGTATTATCCTTCTTCATCTCGTTCCTAAAACAAAAACAACATCATGAACATGCATCCATGCCGGTCTACTCCACCCGCTCTCAGCCCATTTCTGCCTTCCTCTGTCTCCCGCAGAGTTTCGGAGATGGTAACAATGCAGAAACAGGTCTCAAGTACGACTAAACGGCAGTATGTACGGAGTGTGTACGTCCGACTTACCACAAGAAACGTTAATTATTCCCCAGATCGGGAAACCCCACCCACCACCTCATGGGCGCAGAACAAAGATGAAACGAACACCATGGGTACATGGGGGGCATGAACCACATACCTACTTACTACGAACACATACATACACAAATACGCATACTCCGTACACAACAACGCGCATGTAAACAGGATTCATGGTGCCGCAGCCTGTCAATATTGATTGGCTGCGCTTCTTCTCCATGGCGGCGAACCACGACCTAACCAGTTCACTTAGGCATGTAATTACGTGCTTGGCCAGGTGAGACAAAAGTACGATCAGGATCAGGCATGTCGTCGACTTTACAGAAACGTTCCTCTCTTTTCGACACATGAAACAGGTATAGGAGTCCAGACACACTTTGACAACATCAGACTTGGATTCTCATTGCTTCTCTCAACCATGTTCCTGTATTGATTGGGTATCTCTCCACGGCAACGCAAAACCTAAGATACTAATACAAACATCTTGTTTGCTGTCTAAGCGCAAGCCGAGCAAGTGCAAGGACACCCCTGAAGATATTGGTACTCCTTTCCATTTCATTCCCATGGATTTCTTCTTCCATAGCCTCCAGGCGGCTAATTGAGCGTTGTTTGTTTCCTTTCCAGAATGCAGTATATGAAAAACATCATTGCAACGCAAACGCTGCCGACGCGCGGAGTAAATTCCGTCTCAGTGCGCTCCCCCATGATCGAGGTAAAACATAGTAAGCCCACGCGCATGCAGACCCAAATAAGCCAAATCAGAAACGCCAAATCTAGCAAAATGACAAAGAACATGCCTAAACGCCGCGGGGGGGGGCCATAGCACCCATATATCGACTGACTGCTCGTCGAGCTCCCACTTCAGGACTGTATAGCCTGACTAATCGAGCAAAGCCCTGGACTCCTCTTCTGAACCCCCAAGAAACGTGAGTCGTGTGAATGGTGACAAACTCCAAGAATGCTCTCCTTCTCCATGGGCGTCATATATAGAACTGAAGCGCTATTGATGTCAAGTCCTCGGCAGGTTCTTAGAATTAGGGCAATGCGCGGACTGATATGGATGTATCATGTCGCCACCTCAGTCCTGCGGCTTTGGCGAGTCTATCGGGACGATGCTCAATCCTTGATTTCAATTCGCCCTCCTTATCGGTATCATTATGATATTGATCTACATTTTCTTCGAGATATGGAAGTGTTAGGATGAAAAATAAGAATCCATCGTAATATGGGTGGTGTGAAAAAGAGTCCGACCTGCCTAAGCCATGCTTACAAAGCTTCTATGCTTTGGTTCGGCGTGAATATAGGACAAGCTCGCTTTTTTCCGAGAATTATCAAAACAAAACGAGTGGATTCGCTTAGTTCGCTTAGTCTGATTGATGATCTTCAGATCCAGCAGATCCAGCCTCTGATGCCGCGTCCGTCCGGTGGACCTTCCGGTGTCTCCGCAGATTGGACACGACAGAGAAGTGTCGTCCACAACCCTCTATCTCACAAGCAAACGCTGCTTAGGATGTCAGAAGGAGAAGGACCACAAAGGGCAGGCGGATGATACGTACGTTTCTCGCCGGTGTGACTGTACATATGAGTTTGCAAAGAGCTCGGCCGGGTAAAGCGCTTGTCGCAAACCCTACACTTATGCTTTTTCTGAGTGCTCGATGAAACTTTGGAGCTAAATTGGCTCATCATCGACTGAGGAGCGGGAGGGAGGTGAGAAGACATGAAGCCATGAGGCCTGGGCAATGTTCTGGGATTGACGGATTCGATATCGGAGCCAGCTGCGGAAGAATAATCGGAAACCGAATCACCGTAATACGAGCTCGTCGACTGGGTAGAGGGGAATCCGTATGACTCGACGGATGATCGATCGTGACGTGAGCCGTAAATGTTACGTGGGGTTTCTTGGCTCATGGCCAGCATGCCGTGACTGGCGTCGAGCGCATCAGCAAAATGTCTTCGCTCATCGGCTTGCGAGCTTAATCTGCGCCGAGGGAAGTTAGCGTTTCGCGCTTAACGGCACAGACGCGCAAAGGCTCCTAGCCAGCGCACTGAACAGAAGCATCAAAATCAAGGGTCCACCTACGGTGGAGGAAAGCTTCGTCTGCCTGTGTCTGCTTCAGGGCCGATCCCAAAAGAGGTGTGTCGTATATGCGCCGGCGCATAGCCAATAGTATCGTAATGAGAAGCTGCTCCTGGCGAAAAATGGCCATTAACGGGAGAGGCAGAGGTAGCGTAAGGAGTATCACTAAATGCGGTAGCGGAAGCCATGCGATTCATGGAGAGGATGCCTATACAAATGCAGAGTCAGCTGCGATGGTTCCGCATACTATTAACCATGGAAGAAGAGAGGTGAGATGGAGAGAAACCAAGCAAAGAAGCCTTACCTGCTCCAGACGAGTTGGACACGGGCATTGAACAATACGATGCCATTGATGATGCACTGCTGGTGCTCGCCCTAGGAGCAAGACCTTTGGCTCCCATCATGCCGTGGCTCAAACTATTCGGTTGGTGTTGATTACCAACAAATAATGAATTGGCAGCTGTAGGAACTGCTTGTGAGGGAGATGCAGAAGATGACCAAGGATTTGAGAACGTTGGTGGTTGGCAGAGGGGCGGATAGTCGAATTGGAAGGGAGCCGCAAAACGCTGCTGTTGAGATGCGTCCAACGTCATAGTCATGGTGATTCCGGAAAACCCCCCCCAGCGGAAAACATATATAAAAAAAAACTCTGGACAAGGATCAAGAATTATGTGGCGGTCGTACAAGATACTGCGTCGTAGTGATAGTCGTCAACTGAGGCCGGCTATGATGATGTCGATGGTGTTGGCGAGAAGGCGATATCTTGGCGGTTGACTCGACGACGACGGCGCATGGGATTAGGGCTAGAGAAGTACACGGCGAGAACGAGTCAGGGTGTAAGAGAAGCACCCCAAGGTTCTATTGGTGATAATCCGAGGCTCAGAGGCAAAATGCCGAGTCTGTAACACGAGATCAGAGACAAGAAGATGCCGCCGTAAGATGGAAGGCGCGGTTGTGGAAAGTCTAGGTGGGATCAGAGAAGTCTTAAGTGCCTGCGGCTCCGAATTGACGTACAGTCCTATCCATCTGTCGGGAGCACCAATCGAGTCCCCCGTCTTGGTGCCTTTACATGTGTGCATCCCACCTGCCTGTCCAAGTCCCCAAGTGTCTGCCTGCCTGGAGTGGAGGCAGGAAGGCGAGGAGGGGTGTGCGACCACTTTGGGTCAAGTTGATCGACAGCCGTATAGCCCTTTCGGAAAAAGGCCCAAGTGACGGCGTTGCGCAGCTAAAAGGGTAGCAGGGGTATGGGTTACACAGTGCACTCGGCCGCGTGCTTGCGCAGGTAACCGTTTTATGCTGACGCACGGCCAAGCGTAGCCTGTTTGGTTGTTAGAAGCCGACTTGGTGAGCACTTGCGGGTCATTCACGGGTCATTCGTGCTTGGACAGTACGGAGTAAAGAAAAGCAATGGCGAATGAGCAGTGAAGACTCGAGAGAAACGTCAATGGAACAGGTCGGACCCCCATGCTCTGTCTGACCCTGTCTGGGGTGTGCACCGCACTGTGCTTTCTATACCACGCGCGGACCAAGCCTGCAGCCCCATCGCCCCCGAGCACCGGTGCAATGTCCTGGGCCAACCTGCAACCAGGTATTGAACCCGGGGGCTCTCCACCTTGTCTTGGTTTGGCGGGATATGACAATGGGAACTCCGAATCGAAATGAAGTTCTGGGTAATGCAACAGACTTCTCGCGTACACGCTTACCCAGTAGGTACCTTGGCGGGTGCCTCAGTAGTGTTGTTGTTGTTGTTGCTGTGTATTTTACGCCACTGCGTCCCAGTTTTGTGCAGGGCTAATCCCCGGGTAAGTGGCGGATAGATGGCCTAACCCGCCACGAGGTTCTTCCAAGTATCCAAGTACAAGCCAGTCCTCCCCAAGAAACCATCCCGCATCTCGCTATTCGAACAAACTTCTGTGTGATATCCCGCCTCAGTAGTGTTGTTGTGGGCGTACATCACATACTCGCGGGTAGGTGCAGCTGTTAGTATCTTGGCCTCTTACCTAGGTCTTGGCTCCTTTCTTGGCTTTTCACGATCGATTGCTCCGAAGAAGACGCCGTATGGGGTTTGATACTTTAGACGGCTATGTACTTGGGTTAAGTACACGGCATCCTTCCTTCAACCATCAGCCATGCAGACTGCAGTAGAGACTTTGTATGCGGATGCTTGTACATACATAAAAGATCTATGTTGCCGGGCCAGGTTAGGCTGGAGACAAAAGATGGAGAAGTGTCGGTTCCCTAACCCCATAAATAAGATAAGCTTAAGGGCTCTCAAAGTAATCTTGTCCTTCGTCTTGCCTGTGCATGCACAATTAGTCCAGCTGACGGGTTTGGATTGACTGAAGCTTGACGAGCATCCTCTTCATTTTTCAGGAGAGGGACTGCAAGTGAGATGACGGCGAAAGCGGCCAAAACGAACCCTATTTGACCACGGCCATTACAAATTTACAGGCGTCTAAATATGCGAGGATGGCAATTCTGCATGTGTCTGTGTAGTGCACAAACCGACAAGACTGGAGCCTTCAGGGTGACAATCCGATTGCTGCCGGTAATCTTGCCCGCCATCTGGCTGGCACCAACCAGCTAAGAAATTTCAGAGTTCTGGGGTTGGGTAGTTAGTCTTGGTGAAACAGCGGTTTGTACTTGCTGCCATGGCAAGACATGAGGCAGCGATCGATACGTAAGCTGAATATGTACATGGGTACCTATGTATATGTAGCAGTCAGACCACGCCTCGCGGTGTCTTGGAAGTTGGAATCATGCACAGACAGCAAGTTGGCAACCATTTGTGAGGCGCACAAGTTAACAACCTTCATGCAGCCGCTTCCGGGGGGCATGAACAGAAACCAAGGTGCCTTGTGTGCCCATGTAACTTTCAGGTGGGCTTGGGAGAATGGCCCTCAACGGGGCGCCGCGTGCCGTGGTAGCTACTGGCCATGCGATGGCGTTCACGGCACGCCACGTACCGAGCAACTGTCAGCCCTTACCGGAGGGCCAGAGCCCATTCGAACATATTTCGCCGATTCGGTTAGAGTGCAAGTGCTATGAGGTCACTACCAGGGAGTAAAGGAACCAAATCAGGCCGTGAACGAACGACGAGCCCTCAGCCGGATTTTGTAATCACATGCCTGGGTAATGGGTTATGTAAAACATATGGGTAGTGAGTATCTACCTACCTAGGTAGGTAGGTAGGTAATGGGCCATAGCTAATGGCAGGTAGGACGGTGGCCACTGGCCAGGTGACAGGTGGCGGCCGTCGCAACGACTTCGACCTGACTGACACATCATACATACACGTAGTTATAACTACCTTCATTGTCGATGAAAGCGCCCGACGAAGAAATACTCACATTGCGAAACAGCCAAAACCTTTCAGACAGGCTACACGCATCGGATCTCGCTCCGTCCGTCTTGGTGATGCATGGCGCATGGCGCACGGTGTACGTTGGTGTCCCCGACTCCCGTCCGGAAATCAACTTATCAAGGAGCTGTGATGCGAATGATGCTATAAGGACCAGTCAGGATTGGTGTCCCCCACCTTCTCCTGCTACCACCTTCTGCCACTCTTCCTCCTTCTAACAACGCTTCTTCTTACTACGCCCTCGTCTTCGCCTAGCAGCAAAAGCTCCATCACCATCGTAGGCAAAGTAACAGCCCGTTTTCCGTCCATGAAAGCGTCACTTCAGTGGAAGTGGATGCAATGAATGAACTGATGCGGAGAATCAAGTCCAGGCTTGATTTGGCATAAGCTACGCCTGTCAGGGACTGTCGTGGCGTATCAACATGTATTAGGAGACTCAATGGGAACGGCGGAACGCGGGATAGCACGGGCTAGGGCAGCTAGTGGGTGTGGCGAGTGACAATGAGAGACAGCAGGCAAGGCGAGGACACAGATACAGAGCAGACGCACGATTGAATACAACGTATGTTGAAATCAGCATCTGAAGCGTCATAACTTCAACAGACCTAGATCTCTGACTTCGACATCACCGCCGACCGGACTTCGATAACGGTCGTGATGATACCCTTGACGTGGATACACGGGTTGGTCGCGGTCATCACCGACCACTTTACCACTTTCGCCGTTGATGATGGTGGTGTCGGAAATTTTCCCACCAAGGGACAGGCGGCAGAATATCATCCACTTATCAAATCGCGCGTCACAGGGCCGGCGGGCTCATGAGTAAGGAAGAGCCCATTTTTGTTGACCTAGCCGACTCTCCGTACGAATAAAACCAGGAGACCGGAATCGTTCGACTTGACTTATAACTTATGTGCAATCCTGTCTGTGTGCGTGGAAGTATCGTTGTCCTGCTTGGACGGACGACCTAAAAAAGGCACTCCAAGACTTGCATCTATATCGCGACATCTTGCCGAGTCGAAAGCAAGCGAAAATCAGAGTGAAGACGGGAGAAGACGAAGAAGACGAAGAAGACGAAGAAGACGAAGAAGACGATGGTGTGGCTAATGTTCGCTGCCGCCTCGCGGACCTTCCAACTCCTTGGGTTTAACCATAAAAACGGCTTCTCATTTCCCTACTCTGTCCGATTGTTTCTGTTGTAGTACAAACATACCTATCTTTCCTGTGGCTATGCTACTCTTGGCGATAAGTGGCAGCGATGCGATTCACTGGAGCCCGCGCGAACACCCAACATGATCATCCACCCGAATGTACGCAATAGTAGGGGGGAGACGAAATTGAATCGCTACGGAGCACAACCCTAGGCTAACGACTTGTGCTGGTGGTGAGCTGCGCGGTTGTAAAAGCAATCGCGACCATTCCTTCTTAAACTTCAATATTCTACTTGACGTCAACGCAGGATCTCTGCGCTGCTCTACGACCTTTATTTAGAGACAACCCTTGGCGGCGCCGCCACAGACCAACGCCCTACTCTCCGTATTTGACATCATGGCCATAACGATACTCGCCTCAAAGCAATGCATCTGAAACGCGCTAATCCTGTACCTCTGCTCCACTCTGAAGCATGACTGCCGGTTGACGCTCACCTGGCACAACTTATTAGCGACATACGTATCTCGCACCACCACGATCTCTATTCACCTTGATGAATCTATGTACATACCTACGTATAAGTACGTAGCCGCCACTTTCCGCGCTTGTGAGCAAGGAAATAATGAACTGTCATTCATCTGGCGAAGATGATATTTTTCCGAGGTATCAGCGGGGCGTTCTTCTCCTCACAGTCTTTGAAAGAAGTTTCCCCCTGTGTGAGTTTCGTCATCTCGAGGACCATCATGAGTTAGTCTAATTTCCGGCCAGTTTGTCCCGTTAGCAAAACACCCTAAACTCCAGCGCCAACGCCATACGGAGATGACACGAGAAGCTCCCTTCTGCGTGGGGCTCCGCTAAGAGCGGCGAGTCACGGCAGTTCACATCGTGGCGCTTGCAGCCCGGTGGTTTCTGGCTAGCCGTTTTTGTTGAGCTGCTCGGGAATGCACAGATGAAGAGGACTTCAGTCTTCAACAGAGAGGACGAGTGCTTTGGCTCTACGGAGTACGGAGTAGGTACCTGCCCATCCGTTGTCGCTAGGGTGGCCGGACATCGTGTCTGCGATGTGGTTCAACCGATCCTTGAACAGACCTGACTCATTACAGTATGTAGGTATGTACATACATACATACATTATACAGCAGTGGGCGTACCTACGTACCGTACGGGGTAGACGAAGATGTAATCTGTGCGTTGCATCGTCCGAAGTTGACCCAAGAAACAGAAAGGGTGTCGTAGGGGCTTGTTTTTTACACTTGAGCCGATCCCATGCGCACCGCGTGGCAACTCGAGACATATCGCTCGCGGGCGATTTATTTGACTAGCGACCGAGGAACTGAGACTGGGTAGCTCAACGAGTCAACTGATAACATGACCCATTTCTGCTACTTCACAATGATCCTTGATACATACATAATATAAGATGTATGTCCAATTTGGCGCATGTGTAGTGGGGATCGCAGTTCTTCGTCGTCATTTTGCAAGTCACGACTTTTCGTACAGATGGGATTAATCATTAGTCACAGGATAACTAGGTGTCCTGTCTGTTGCAAAAACTTGCAATTCACACAACATAGATGACATTGGTACAAATGACTGGTCGCGCTGACCAAAGTCTCGATAGAACGAAGTGATCCGTTCGACAATACAAGTTTAGTGTTGGCCACAAGTCATGGTCTATCTTTTAGTATTTTATGAGTTTACACTACCGTTACATAATTCATGGAAGGGGGGTATACACCATGACGGCAAATCGTTTGACCGAAGCGGTAGAATCGCTGAAACATGGCGTTCGTCACTTCAACGCCGACCATAGAAGTCACGCCATCCATAAAATTTGTGGCGTAGTTTCTCGAGTCCTCGACTACGTTCATGTACAAGGACTCAGGAGAGATGCATGAGCCCGCCTCTGCGAAGTGTGCGCAGTATATCATAGTGCCAAAATACGACGGTAAATACACCACTTCTCAAGCCCCGACTTCCAGACTAAGTCGCCGACCTGTCATGCAACTTACATCGTGTTGGACCAGGTGACAAGGCCGTATGCATAATGCAAACAACTCTTATATTCCAATAAAGGGGCTTTCTGGAGGCAGGCGTGTGATTTGAGTCCTTCAACATCACGACTGACTCATTGCAAACGGTAGGCGGCGGATGGACTGTGGCGTCTTGACAACATACTCTGTTGGCAAAGAAGATACTTAATAGCCTACCTGGTGCATTCTTCGGGTGCCCAGCTGATCAAACACAAGATCAAATATGACACCCTCAGGCCTCTGCGATTGTTCGTCTAGGGCAGACATGCTACAACTACGATGGCTAAAACATCGACATGGGCTATTATTTTGACAACGGCGTGAGGAACGGGATTGCTATATAGTATATGTAGCACTCTCTCTATTAGCCACTTCCATGCCTTATGGGTAGGATAATAGGATTCAGGACTACTTCCAGAATGAGAAAATCCACTTCCATCCGGCAGCCGGCCAGTCCGGGTTTCCATCGCTGCGGGCGCCGCCTCTGCACGGTTTTCTCGTGTTTGCGCTTTCGTGTATCTTTGTCTCATCTTGTCCACCCACCCAACAGCGAGTTAATGATTTACAAACTACGACCCCTTCCGGTCGTCGCAAGCCGATGTCACTCATGTATATTACGTAGGTATATAGACACCGTAGACGTACGCGTATAAGAGGGGCGTGTGAGACATGTTTGCCCGCAGAACAAGCCCAGACAAGGTAGGTATGTAGTTATGTAAGTGGCCATCCGTATTGTTATGTAGGTACTTGCTGAACGGCTGAGACCACCCCATAGAAATATCAATCGCAGGATTTCTTTTGCTCCTTCTGCCTCTGCAAAAGAAAGGCCCATCTGCCGTCTTCCACTTGATTACATATGTAGTCATCCCCGGCCTCCCCCACGCTCATCCATCTTCACGTAATACCGATGACGCACAGAGCGCCTATCTAATCAGTGCCTGGGTACATTGGGGCCACTGTACCTACTGTACAGGTACCCTTTTTCGCATCAGATCCATACCCGAACAGCGCAAGATCTGATGGTTGCCTGATTGGTTGGCCCCCCTTCTTCATGGTCTTCAGTCGTGTCGTCAAACAACCACGATGGGGTAGGGATGTGCTCGGCCACGTTGTTGCAGGATCATGGGGTTTTAACAAAATGGGGGAAGAAATTGTTAGAGATGGGGTTTACGCCGCCTCTACTTTCTTCTTTCCACATCCGCTACATACCGACCTTTCGTGTTTCGTTCCTACTCCTTATTCTTTCCTTTTCCTGAATCCTCCCCTTTTCCTTCTTCTTCGTCTCCCTCAGCAGCACAGCATTGATGTGCGATTATACCCCCACGGGCCACAAAGACCTTGAGAAACCACTATAGATCCAGATAAGCAAGGCAACCCGGCACACACATGTCCAATTACAGTACCTAGTGCTGACGCTTCAGAAATCGGATCACGCGGCGGATATTGTCCCAGCTTTGCTTTCAACAGAAACTTGAACCTCACCTTCATTTTCACGAAAGGGGGTGTGAAAGGGGGTTCGAGGTTGGACGGTTGACCAGAGAGTGATTAGAGCAAATGATTCGGACACATGCAGTAGATAGTACGCTGTAGTATCGGTAGGTGCTTTGACCTTGACTTTGGTGAGCTGAAACTAGCCAGCCGTGGTGTCTTGTCTTCCCGTCACTGACATTGATGCAATTTTGTCTGTAGTTGATACAGGGGATCTCGAAAAACAGTTGTCCTCACTTTTACAAGAGGGCAAGCTACCCATCACGGTTACGACGCACTACCACCCACGTGGGCGGGCTAACGAACCTCGGTGGTCTGATATAGAATTTCCCATCTTGAACAGAACGACCAGAGCAAGTATTCTCTCCTCCATGACGCAAATGCTGCGACGTCTTGTGAAGGAACACTGTTGGACGTTTCCCCTTCCCTCCTATTCTACTTCTTCATTGTGCTTTCTTGGAGTTTTATTTATCTTCCTTACGAACAGGTATGCACTTGCGTCACCATGCACCACCACCCACAAAATCAAGAAAGACGCTTGCGCTCCTGCGCCCGCTTCTACATTGCATCACGGACAGGTTATGAAAATACTGCCCAAGTACACGAAAAGAGTCCTCAGCTCACCAAGCTCACTCCAGAGAAATACTGCAGCACATAACCAGTTTAAACAAAGCCAGTGCATGTAGTAATGAAATTCGATTGACGTGAAATACCTTTCCCTATTTTGCCCGCCTCGGTGGGCTGAAAACAATTCAAATTCTTCGAACCCTTGAATCACAAGACAGGAAGTGCAAATTCGCAGGAAACCTCTGACTACTCCATCACCAAGCCACGCCTCCACTTGAAAGCCGTTGCGTTCGACTTTCTTCATCATCTCCAAGATAGGTTCCTTTCGAAATTCCGATGATCTGTTCGCGGGAATAAAAAAGTGCTGTTCGTAACGTAGATATCTTCGCTCGTCTTTTCTTACAACATTATGGCCAACTCTGGCCGGTCAATCTTATCATCCTCCAGATTCGGATAGTAGGGAACCATGGCATCCGCGCACTGCACGTAGGCATCGTTGTAAAGCCGCCAGTATGGTGTACGCACTTTTCGAGCTGGGTGGAATAGACCCGCCCAGACGTAGTTGAGAACGACCCCTGGACCGACGGCCATTCGGATGGCCTCGATGGCTTCGATAATGCGGTCAATGACGTGGGGGCTTGTTTCGAACAGATTCGGGAAGAGGAGGTTGAGGAGATGGATCATAGCGTCCTCACAACCGAGACCGATGACGCCGAGGGCGATGTGTTTGACCACTGAGGCGGCTGTTTGGCGATGGACTTGATCCCGATCGATGAGAGCGTCTTCGAGAAGAGGTGTCACTGCGTAAACGTAGTCCTTCGCCATTTCGCCAATATACTCAAATAAAAAGGAAAGCGACTTGAGGACACCGTTTTGTACATTGAGTTCAGGAACGCGGTACTCGTTCATCAAGGCTGGCAGAACGGTAAAAGGCGCACACGTCTCAGCCACGATGCCAATAGCAACAGCCGTGTTGACGCGGGACTGACGTTCCTGCACCCGCAGGTTGTTGAGCAGCGTGGCCAGCACGTCTTGCGGGCCAATGGCCTTGGCGATGAAGCCGAATGTGTTGTTGGCAGCGCGACGAATGCCCTTCTTGTGTGCCTTGAGCATGTCCAGCAATTCAAAGCAGATACGCATCCATTCTCGAGCGTTGACGCTTTCGGGTCCGCGATCTGCGATACGCCCCACGAGATCGATGGTGTTTTCTTGCACTTTCTCGTGCCGATTGCGCAGAATCGGTGTCAGGCGAGGCAGTAAATCTTTGATAGGCGGCTGCATCTGACTGATTCCCACCACGGTCACGATGGATCGCAGGGCTCCCAAGATGGAGCCAAGGACCTCGGGGTATTCTTCACCTAGGTACTCGTACAAAATGATGCCGAGCTCTCCCATCAACGCATCTTCGCCGCACTGCTGCATCACCATAGCTATCCGTGAGATAAGATCGGCCGCCTGCTGTCGCACGGTTGCCGACTTGTTGTTGAGTCTCCAACGGATAGTCCCGACAATCTGTGGCAAATAAGGCTTGCATCGCGTGCCCAGGGCATTCACCACAGAACCGAAGCCGTTGAGCATAACAACGTCTTCCACGCTCTGCTCCTGAAACGCATGTAGGATCCCGTCCACCAATCTTTCCTCTAACCGCTCGCCAATGTCTGCTGCACCCAAACTTGCCACAAGTTTCTCTGTCGTCTCCACCGTCATCTTGCGGTATGCCTCGCTTTCGTCCTTCAGATTGGACACAATTCTTTCGAGCATCTCGCTGACCCCAACCTTTTGCCCAATATCAAACGTCGTTTCAACGACCTGCTTATAGTTGCGCTTGTCCAAAGCCATGCGCCGCACCCAGAAGCTCTTGAAGAACTCGTCGAGGACGTGCTCTTTGAGATAGCCCGCCGTGACACCTTCTGTGCCAGCGCATTGGGACACCACCTTTAGAACGACCTTCTTCATTTCCTCGTCCGGGGACAGAAATTCCCGCAAGAGAATTTCCATGATCTGACTGGTGTAATAGTTGGCGTACTCTTCGTCCATGAGAGGAATGATGTACCCAACGGCCTTGAGAAAGCCAGCAAGGCCCTTGCCCCGCTGCTTTCGCGCTCCAGTCCATAATGGGTTCAAGATGTCATCGAAACTCTCGATACCGTACGGATTGGACGCCTCGGCCAATGCCGCAATCGCCAAACTAGTCACCGTCCTGACCTTGGTTTGTTCATCATTCAGATTCGGCGCAATGCATTCAACCAGACCTTTAAGATGTGGGAGGACAGCACACCCCATCAAAATGGCAATCTGCTGAACGATCTTGACACCAGTGTGCCTCGCGTGCCAAGACTTCTTACTGCGGCAGACGGCCCGCAAAAAGGGAAGCAAGGCCGGAATTGTCAGAGCCGATGCGACAACGGCGAAGGCCCTAGCTGTGGTATTTCGAACATATTCGTCCGGGTGGTCAATGTCCGGCCGCATGACACTAATCATCGTTGCCAAGCCAGCAGCTTTAGCAACATTGGAAATAATTTCACGACCCTCCACTCTGGCATAGTAGTCTTGATCGATGAGAAGTGGTTCGATGACGACGAGGATTCTATGCACATAGGGCCGCACCAAGTCATCCAACTTATACAGAATTCGGTCGATCACCTTGACCAGCAAATGGCGCTCCTGGTCCTCAAGAGATTTTTCCATGAGCAAAGGAAGAATCTGAGCGAAAAGAGCACCCGCACCAAAGTTTCGCGCATTGTCAGTGATCTGCCGAAGGGCTGTTTTTCGCATAGGCGGTGTGCCGTTCTTGATCTTGAGCAAGAGTCTCATAATCTTTCGTTCCTTCAACTCCTCAACCGACATGGCGTTTTCGTCCGATCCGTCGTTCAGCTTGCCGAAATAAGCCATATCTTCGGGCTTCAGGAACTGTAATTCACCAACACCGGATAGCTCAGCAGGAATAGGTCTGCCTCCCGGTCGAATTTGGTCAGGATCCTGCATCATGAAACCTGTCGCAGGAGCAGGCGTTGCCATTAGTTTGTGAGCTGGAGCACGCACAGGCTCGTATCCAGGAGGAGGCTCTAGGATCTTGTAGCCTTCATTCTCGCCTGGAAGCAACATGTCGAGTTCTTCATCACTGAGGGGCACATTGCGCGCGCTGAAGTCGGTCCCAAATGCTGGAAGCATGACAGGAGGCGCCTGTGACGGATGCATCGGAGTAGCCAGCCCCTGATTGCCCATGGGGGTTGCGGAGGGGGCTTGATCCCAGCGAGATCGTTTCTTGGTAGGCTCTTCGGCCACAACAGATGGTGCCTGGTCCCATCTTGATCGCCTAGGCTTGGCCGCTTCAGCGGCTTCAGCGATGCCAGCTTGTGACAGTTGGTCCTCATCAGGAGTAGAGGAAACATCCCATCTCTTCTTGCGCCTGCGATCTGCTTTGATAGCTTCAGTAGACCCAGCCTCAGTATCTTCCTTGTCCACATCCATCAGGGTCGGTTGCGCATCAGCATCGTCATTGTCCCCCTTCAGCTTTGACTGTATAGCTTTTCGAATGCGTTCCTCTTCCTTGTCCAGCTCGCGAGCCTCCATAATCTCTCGATAGGTGGCTCCATTCTCAGTTGCTTCGCCTTGCTGATTCTTCGCAAATGGATCGGCCCGTGTAGGGGACAAGACTCGATTGAATCGGCGTTTCTGGTAATCGGTTTCACGGTCGGCGATACGTCCACTCTTTTCGCCCTTTCCTGCCAAGATATCATCCTCTTCAACTCCATCACCTCGAGCAAACTCATCTATCATTTCGCGAGATGCCGTGTATTGGCCAACAAGACGTCTCGTCTTGTCCTCGTCCATGTCATCATCTTCATCCCCCATAGGTAGGGACGTATGGTATCCAGCAAACTTATCAACTCCATCGCTTTCGTACAGGTCGTTGTCTGCATTGTCGGTGAGATTTTGTCTCCTATCATCAATACGTTGTGTTGAGGCATCCAGCGCGCGCGAGCTATTCTTTGCCGCCGCAGCGTCGTTTCGCTCGCGCTGCATCTTCGCGATCGTGTTTGAATCCGCGTCCGATATTTTGGCTCAACAACTTTTTACCTCATCCTGGTTCCAAATCGCACGACGAGTTTGCGGTGTTCTGGTTGCGCATGGATAGGCAGCTTCGATGGGATAAGTTTGTTACGACACAAAGAGGTTGCTGCTGACGCGGGAAGGGCAAACGGAAGGCAGCAAAAAGTCGCATCGCAAAAAAGGCGCCTTCCGAAATTTACCCGACACCCAAACTCCGCAGCTGATGTACATTGTACCTACAAGCGTCTTGCTTCATGTCAGTAAACGAGCTTTCACCGATTCTGCTTCAACGTTTTCGAATGACGGTTCAAGCTTTTTGAGACGTCAGTCTAGTCCGTCGTCTTTTTACTTTCTTTGTTGTCTCTACAATCTTCGAAAGCCCGACATCTTCCACCGTGGTTTGGATTTTCGCCCCCGCCTGCGATGCTGGCTTCCTTTTTCTGGGTCCTTCTATGATCAAGCTTTCCTTTTTAACGGAAGACTCGACTTCCACTTGCTTAGATTCTCGAGTCCTTGCTTTACGATCTGCAAACTCTCGGAGGTCAGCGGTGAACAAGACGGAATGAGCCCATCCTGCGTAGTCTCCCCAAATTTTCCTAAAATGGTCGCCAACTGCATCATACATGGCCTTGTTGAATGTCTTTGTCTTGATCTTCCCGAGCTTATAATCCCTTTGTGCAATCTGCCATACGTGAGTATCGACAGGAACAGATTCACCCCACCCTAATCCCATGAGACACACACAATCCGCAACCTTAGGCCCGACGCCCGTTAATGACAGCAAAGCTTCGTGTGCTCCTTTGTAGGTAGAGTCACCGATGTAAGTATTGACCCGCGACATATTTGGTCCCAGATGACGCGGGTTTCGATGAGAATCTAGCCAGTTGGCAGGTTTCTCCAAGGCAACGACGCGAGCGGTGTTAGCAATGTACTTGGCACGATATCCAAACCCAAGTTGCCGGAGATGCGACTCAATGTTTGCGCCGGCTAGAGCCTCAGGGTTTGGGAAATCGTGCATCGGCCCATCGTCTATGTAGCCGATCAGTGGACCATAGTGGTTGCACAATTTATGAACCTGTATACAAGGAGGACATGAGAACTTGCACAATGTGGCCTGTCGACTGTTTGGAGAACTGACCATTTGTGATATTCTGCTGATATTGTTGTTGCTACTGCATATGAAACATATCAGAGCCTCCCAGGCATCTTGGCTGAGGATGCGAATGCCGGTAAATTCGGGCGCTTTTCTCTGGAAGTTGGGATCTGCCTCTGACCATTGGGCGTAAAGAGCACCTAGATCCAGATTTAGACTGAAGTACCGCCGCAAGAGTTCTTCCGTGTCATCGTCAACGCCCCCCTCAATGTGTGCCGGTGAAGGCGGAAGAGGAAGATGGTCGCTAGTCTCGGGCCAGGCCACTCTGTAGTGAAGATGAGTAGGACTTTGCTTCAAGAATAATATGCGACCCTGAAGCGTACATATCCTGGGCGGATAGTCAGTGATTATAGCTAGAATCATGAGATGAGACAATGCAAGAGTCTCACCACTCATCGTTGATTTTGCGCCACCGGAAAGACTGGCCACATCTCAATGTTGTGTCGATGCACAACTCTGAGCGGCTGATGGGGAATTTGTGCCACTCTGACAAATGCTTTGAGGGCATATTCTATAAATTACTGTACCGTATCGTCGTACCTCAAGAGAGTACAGATCCAGCCGCAATTGACAGTCTACCACGTCTACGACTTGATGCAGGTAACAGCTTGTACGGGATAGCTATTTATGTACATACTCAGTACATGTACCTATGCTATGTAATTACATAGGCACATACCGACTTGGCACTGGGCAGCTGAATAGGTAGGTATGTACTGCACTACTCCGTACCTAGTACCTGTATATGTACATAAATATGTACCTAGGTACTCCGTTCAATCAAGAATGCTAATCACTTGACTGCTAGTCTCAAAGCGGCTTAGCGCTTTGCGACGAAAAAGCTCCAGCCTTTGGCCATCTGGGGTTGCAGCAAAGGAAAACCAACGGCTGGGTCTGATTTTCATTCTTGTAGACGATATTCTCGCAACGCATCAATCACAAGGCGGTTCATTGATTGCGCAGCGCTGAGGTTGAGTCTCGCATATCATGAGCGGCGACACTTACACTTCTCGAGGTGAATAATTCGTAATGAGCACTGAAAATCACTGATTCGAAGCCACGCTGACCAATTCTCTTCCATACGCAGAGGGTAGACGGGGTCGAGATCATCCTGTATGTAATCTTATCCATGTCTTCTATGCTGTCTAATTACGTTGCAGTCTTCCAGAGGTGACCGAGACGACCGCCGCGACCGCCACAGAGATAGGGACGGCCATCGAGACCGAGACCGAGATCGTGAACGTGACCGCGACCGCGACCGCGACCGTGATGGTCGCGAGCGTAGGCGATCAAGGTCCCCCGATCATCGAGGCGCTCATCGCCGAGGTGAGGGTGACATAGATGCCTATTCCTCGAGCCGTAACCACCGCGATCGGGAACGAGAGGACAGATACTCTGGACGTGACCGTCGAGGAGAACGCGAATGGGATCGTGATCGAGGCTCCTCGCGCAGAGACTCGCGTCGCGATGACGATGATCGACCCAGTAGGCGTGACCGAGAAGGCTACGATGATCGTCGCAGAGGCGGTGGTCGAGATCGACGAGATGACGGTGGGCTTCCCAGACAGGAGGCACGCAGAAGCCCTACTCCTCCCCGCCCGAGAGAGCCAACGCCAGATTTGACAGATGTTGTGTCAGTTCTGGAGCGTAAGAGAAGAATGACTCAATGGGATATCAAACCTCCAGGATATGAAGTGGTTACGGCCGAGCAGGCAAAATTGTCAGGCATGTTCCCTCTACCTGGGGCCCCTCGACAGCAGCCTATAGATCCCACCAAGTTACAGGCTTTTATTAAGGAGCCGAATGGGGGGGTCTCAAGTGCTGGCCTAAAGGCAAGCAATTCTCGACAGTCAAAGCGACTGATTATTTCGAACATGCCTAGCGGGAGCAGCGAGGAGACCGTCATGTCGTTCTTCAACCTCCAGCTCAATGGCCTGAATGTAATTGAGAGTTCAGACCCATGCACTCTCTGCCAGTTTTCAGCCGATCGATCCTTTGCGGTCCTGGAATTCAGAAACTCCAACGATGCGACAGTAGCCCTTGCCATGGACGGCATTACTATGGAGGCAGACGATACTATGAATGGTGCTGACGGAGAGCAACTTGGCTTGGCAATTCGACGTCCCAAGGACTACGTTATGCCAGCTATTCCCGATGATTTGACATTTGATCCCGATGTCGTTTCCAACATTGTTCCTGATACTGTGCACAAGCTGTCTATCACCAATATCCCCCCCTTCCTGACCGAGGATCAGATCATTGAGTTGCTTGCTGCCTTTGGTAAGCCCAAGGCGTTTGTTCTTGTCAAAGATCGCAGCACGGAGGAGTCACGGGTAAGCCAGTTTGATCTCGAAACGACTGCACGCCGAAGCATGAGCGAGAAAGCAGATTTGGTGGATGCTAACCTCTGACATAGGGAATCGCATTTGCTGAGTATCAAGAGCCAGGCTCAGCCAATGAGCCTGCGTTGAATGCACTAAACGGCATGGATGTCGGCGGAAGGAAGCTTACAGTGAAAAAGGCCAGTATCGGATCGACACAGGTTGCCAATTTTGACGTGGGCATAACGGCCATCAGCGGCCTCGCGTCTCAGATGTCCGGCGTTGTCGAAAAGGGACGTGTCTTGCAACTGCTCAACATGGTCACACCTGAAGAGTTGATGGACAACGAGGAATACGAGGGTAAGGATGCGCCCGCGCTCCAAAGAAACAGACTAGCAGCTAACCCATGCAATAGAGATATGTGATGACGTGAGGGACGAATGCTCCAAATACGGTACTATTTCGGAAGTGAAGATTCCTCGCCCTATCGGCGGCAGCAGACAATCTGCAGGAGTCGGCAAGATATTCGTCAAATTTGACACCCCAGACTCGTGTTACAAAGCTTTAACCGCTTTGGCTGGCAGAAAATTTGCAGATCGAACTGTCGTCACCACATATTTCCCTGAAGTGAGTCTGACCGGTCTCCGTCACGTAACTCTATGGTATTAATCAGTCGCGCAGGAAAACTTCGATGTGAGCGCTTGGTAGCGGCATGGATAACGAGGTTGAGACCGTTTAACTACGAGAATACAGGAACGTAACCTAGCAATGTAGGACAAGAAAACAAGCAGTATCTGAAGTCATTCGATGTATTCATCTACTATATGTAAAACAGTAAAATCATACACGTGATGCACTTTTTTTATGTCAGTCAAATGCCGTTTCATGATGGTGACAAGGAAAACTTGATATGAAAATGCGAGTGTAATGGGATGTGTAAATCAGAAGTCCAGTAAATTCATCGAGTCCAGAGACTCTAACATAAGAGGTACCAGAATAAGTAAACAATTGAGTTCTATCATCATGTGGGTGTACTGCGCATTGTGGTGTTTGAACAAGACGTTTGACTTACGTTACGATCTGTTGATTGATGCAATTATGAGCGAGATCCGCATATACAATCTTGTGGCAATGAATGGTGGTTTGGAAGCGAAGAATCAATCGGCCGTGAATTTTTTTTTTGCATAATAACAACTTCGTCGGCCCAAAGATGGTCCACAGTCAGTATGCCACGTGACTCCGCGGTTGGTCACTAGGTACGTCGCATGCTCTTACTCCCGAGTCGTGTGTGTCACATTCTCTGGCCCTAACTAAGCGAAAATTTGCAAGCCCCACACGAGACTTCAAGACTTGGGACAAGCACCATCGTCAAGCGACATCGACTTCATCCTTCATCACGACGATAACCGCACAGCCAAAATGGGTCGACTTCACAGCAAGGGAAAGGGCATTTCTGCCTCCGCCCTCCCCTACTCTCGCGCTGCTCCCTCCTGGTTGAAGACCACCCCCGAGCAGGTCGTCGAGCAGATCTGCAAGCTCGCCAGAAAGGGTGCCACGCCCTCTCAGATTGGTGTCATTCTCCGTGACTCGCACGGTGTTGCCCAGGTCAAGATCATCACTGGTATGTCGGAGAGAAAACGAGATCTCAAACTCTTGGCACTGGATCATTTGGCGCTGACTATGATCTCTCTCTCTAGGTAACCGAATTCTGCGAATCTTGAAGTCGAACGGTAGGGAACCCTGAAAAAAGAACATGTGGAACGAGGAAGGACAAAAAGATAGACAGCACAAGATAAAACCTTGTCTGTCGACACTGCCTCTGTACGGTTGACGCTGACAGAGTGATTTTCACCAGGCCTGGCCCCTGAAATCCCTGAGGATCTCTATATGTTGATCAAGAAGGTATGTTGCAAGAAGAAGAACACGCTGCTATACAGGATTGTCCCTAACAGGAGGATCTATCTAGGCCGTCGCTGTCCGCAAGCACCTTGAGCGCAACCGCAAAGACAAGGACTCCAAGTTCCGTCTTATTCTCATCGAGTCCCGAATCCACCGTCTCGCCCGTTACTATAAGACCGTCGGTGTCTTGCCTCCCACATGGAAGTACGAGTCTGCTACCGCCTCCACCATTGTCGCATAGAGCGGTAATGCAAAGAGTTAGTCACAGCTTGATGAAGTAGTGAATTCGCGTTGGTCTCGGAGTTCGTTGGGGATTGAAAAATTACGGCGAAGGTTTTGCACGTCGAAGCCCCGATGCTCGGTCTTTGGTCTAGACGACCTCGATGATATAGTCAAAGATGCTCAAATTGAAAGCGAATTGACTCAATACCCTTCAATTAACGCGTTTCTCGATGTCTGCTATCATTGCAGTAGTGATTATGTCATTTGTCAATAACCATTCACATCCCAATCCGCTGCGAAGTACCGATTATACATGCTCCCGTATGTCCAGTTCTAAATGGAAACCTGCATAGTGCCTTCCAATTCCGCCGACTTCTGAATAAGGTATTCGCCCAAAAAGCGTAAAGGATCCTGCGGTCTATACCACCATCATGTAAGCGGCGGGCTTGCGCCAAAGAAAGGGAAGATAAGGAATGGGAGCGCAAGACCTACTGATCCATGGCGAGTTGCTTCATGCCTTCGAGAAGAACGCCAGTCACCTTCGTGTTCAAGTATTGTCTCGTGGGGTCACCGTGGGCGGGTGCTTCGGAAGGCATTGTAAATCCCGAATCCGGATGTAATGATGCAGCTCTGGAGCCTTGGGCTGGCGTGCCTGTTCTAGCTGGTGCTGGACTTGGAGCTACGCTGGCGGGCACTGGAGACTAATAAGGGTGTACTTAGTCATAACTCTAACGGAGAATACTGTTCACACAACATTAAATCCAAGAAATCTTTATGGCGTACTGCTTCTTGCTCAACTGGCAGATCCAACATTGTGATGTCCTTCTGATGTGTCCACGCTGATGATGGCTGCTGCGGTGCTATTGTGCAATTTGCTTCCGGAATCTTGTCTGCGCCAGGCGAGATGCAAGGCGACTCAGCCATTGTGTCTACCATTGTTTTCTCGTCTGCCATATCTAACCTGTCGAGAAGTAATCGAGAACCATGCAATAATTTGAAGCTGTTTCGCACTGAGTACTATGCCCTGATTTGTTTGCTAGTGATGTCGATGGTGAATGCGACGGGTGATTATCGGAATGGTAGAAAAGAAGCTAGTCAAAAGTTGGACCAATGCGGTCAGCTGACATCGTGTCTTCGCCTAACACCACAAGTCGCGTCGCCTCTCCGGGCAAGAGGCGAGTCTTGGATCGTTACGTCAACGATGTATATGTTTGTGAGCAAGTCATCGAAACAAGACACGAACAGCGAAAACAATGGAGCCGCATCATGCCATGATGACAGTCTTAGTGAACGGTCACTGAAGCGAAGAAGACAGAACGAGACGAAAGATTCCGACACAGAGACTGGGCATTTGCAGTCACTATGCGAGGGCGAGAACCCCGCACGAAAGGAGGCACCAGCGTCTCATGGCGCGACCGCTGTCGAGGATGTGCTACCACCAACACAAATTGACGACAGTGCCATTGAAAAATATGAGCATAAGAAGGCGTCGCGTCTAGACACCGAAGGCGACGATGCTGCGAAGAAGACGAAGTCATTATGGATCAAGGGTAGAAGCTCTATATATGTTGATGCGTTCAATCTAGCACTCGACACGGTCTTGGAAGAGGAGTCCGTGCTGTTCGACGAGAAAGAAATGGAAGTGTTCCAGCAATGGAAGCAATTAGACTATGAGGCCCAGTACCTGTCAGTGTTCCGTTCAAAAAGAGTAAAGAGAATAAAAAGAAGGATAATCGAGCCAGGAAGTACCTAAGTAGCTAACAACAAGGCTAGTTATGTGCGATTATTTCTCAGAAAGACAGCGGCCTGGCATCGAAGTAACCGTCTGGGGTATCATGCTGACGTCTCAGAGCCAGAATTGGCCATGGAGAGTTTACAAAAAGTGCGAGCGCTGCCAACCACAGGAGATAGTTGTGTCCCTGAAACGTTGCCGGGTCTTGGCCTTGAAAGATACAGCCTAGACAGGACCTTCACTTTTGCCGACTCTTCCGAGGATTATATAGACAGCATAGAAAAAGCTGCTTCGTTATTGATGTTGGATGAACTCAAGGCTCTGGCCAAAGAGGCCAAAATCCAAGGGAAAAATAAAACAGAGCTCATCAAAGGGCTATGCAGAATGAGCGAGCAACAGGCCGGGCTGATGGCACTTGGCTTGAGTCGGCAGAACAGCCATCGTTCTGTCGCAAGCGCATCTGATCAGGACTCTGGCAAAATGAGAGACAAGGCTCGGTTGCGACAGGATTCAAACCGGAAGGAGCATTTCTTGGTGAAGATTCTTGCGATTCTGGGGCCTTGTATTCGATTATCGCCCCTGACATTCAAGCTCTTCGAGCGAGTACATCTAGTGTTTTACCGGTCCACCGAATGGACTGAAAAATCGCTCACGACCATCATATTGGCCAAGATTGCGCGACGTAATTTCCCAGACTATATAGTTTGCCGAACCTGCACAATCTTTACGTCTCGCCTACACTTATTGGAGTTCGAAGCCGGGATTCGACTCGAAGCAGAGGTGGATACTATTCTCGAATCGACCGGCATCCCGAGCGAAGAGGACCTCGAGAGAATCATGGAAATCTTTACTATGATTCATCCTCGATGGAAGCAGTACATTAACGAGGAAAACGAGAAGGAGCGCGTATTGTATGAGATGGGCGAAGGAGCATATTTGAGGAGGTTCAACCCAGCGCATTCCTACACGAGGCTTATCGTCAAGACTTTGTGGGTTCTCGCCAGGCGGAAAGAATATGCCAGGGAGCATGCTCTTCTCGAAGAACTCCTCGGCCAAAAATTGTTTCATTTAGCCCGTCGAGGATCATGGTATCAGCGCAAAGCGCTTTTGGAGGAGCATTACATGGCCAATATAGAAAATGACAGGGTAATTGGAGACTTGGAGCAGCGCAAGAAGCAGTGGAAGAAAATAGCCGCTGCTACTTGCGAGTCCGGGTTGCAAGATCCGAATTGCCATCTTATTCATCATTACGATCTTCAAAAGCGGCTGCTCAAGCTCGAGAAGAAGTTGAGAATTTCCAAACGACTACAACACGATTTTGGTCATTCCCGGCTGGCAGAACCTTTGGAGATTCAAGTCGAAGGCATACAGCTGAGGCGCCTTTCAGCACCCAAGCCAGGTGCACAAGCAGCTTCGACGAAGACCATCTGGTTGGATGAACTTGATAGTGGGGGGGAATGCAGCGTGGAAGGAATGTGCCTCAGCTATTTTCGATCCAATGGCTGGAAAGGTTATCACGCCGAGGGCGGCATCTTACGGACGGTCTTTGCGTATCTCTTTTACGACATCTTGTTCCTGTACATTCCAAATGTCTTCCAGACGGCTTATCAGACTTGTCCGCTCGATTTGCACACGGATGCCTTCTTCCCTGCGCGGGCTTCCGAAATCAATCATCGGCTAGTGGAAGTTGCTAATGGTGAAGGGGAGTGTCTTTTGCGTCGAGTCTGGGAGAGAGAACATGAACGCAGAACTAGCGTCGTAGGATTGAATTGGGACTTCGACATTGAAGACATGGCTGAATTGGTCCGATGTTTCGAGGGCAGCGCTCTAGCAGCGGTATGCAAGGTTATGGCGCAAGAGTATAGACAACGAGGAGGCGGGGTGCCGGATCTCATTCTATGGCGGGCGGCTGAAGACGCGTCAGCCGAAGCGGAAGCTGACCACAAGACAGCAGGAGCACCAAGAGGCGAGGTCATGTTCGCGGAGGTGAAGAGTGCCAACGACCGGCTGAGCGATGCGCAGCGGCTATGGATCCATGTGCTTACTGGTGCTGGCGTCAAGGTGTCATTGGTGAATGCCACGGCCAAGGAAGTGAGAGACGTCGACTAGATGACTGGCTGACTGGCAGCATGAACCCAGCGACAGAGAATCGAGACAGCCGACATGGGCTGTGGCTTGCTCCTAGCGCCAAGAAATTTCCAGACTTTTCTGAGCAAATATTCACATGCACAAGCTTACATGGCTATATACATGCTGGAAATACCCAGGAGCGGTAAAAGAGGGAAGCCGTATGGAACCGAACATCATAACGATGCTACAAAAGGCCCATGATCGGCAAAGGTAAGGAGCTCAGGGCGATGACGATACTGTGCGCGGACGCTCTTCGTGGCTATGTTAGCCATCCCGCACCTCGGCGCTAACAAAATCAACATGCTGCTTGCATCGGAGACCCCGATTCATCACACGACAGATGGCCGTCTTCAATTCTCTTCACACAAAGACATCAACATGTGTGCAACTGCGTACATGTGCAGGGTGTGTGGAGCGAGCCCACTGGAGCTCGCCGAACAGGATACGAACGGGCACTCATTAAAGCACTAAACTAGAAGTAGATGCGCAATATCGCGTTGGCAACGTGCCAGGCACCGGAAGGTGACACGACGTTGGCAGCAAGTTCATTTGAAGAATGAAGGAGGAGCGAGGACAGTGAAAGGCCGCGAAGACGCAACAAAACATAAACAAATGCCTCCGGGACCAACTCTTCTTCTCCGAGGATCAGGGTCGTCCAGATATACGTCAAGATGCATCCCACCTCGCACAGAGAAGTAAGAAAAGAAAGGGGATCGGGGCTTGCTCCATCGTTCTGCCAATGCCGTTCAGCTTTGGCTTAGTGAAAAGGACGCATCTCAGAAGAATTCGGTCTTTGGAAGGGGCGGCCTTCGATATCATTTGGTGCTGATTACACACTATGTAATTGGCCTCAGGCTGATGATCCGATCGAGAGCTTACAGCAGCCTTATCTTCCCGCCCGCGACATGGTCTCGACAACGGAAGGAGGAAGGGGGCGCGAGTTTGACGGTACATGGGCAATACCGCATCGCTGCAACGCCTCAAGCTTCTTGACTTACATGGCTACCCTGGCCATCCCCGGCTGAAGTCGGCGAGAGGTAGCACCCAAGAGCTAATGTTTTGCCGTTGTGAGTTTGGAAGTAAAAATGATGTGTTGGAGAATGGGCGTCCTACGATGAACAGGATTATGTGCTGGGCACCACCCTTCCCCGCCTCTCCTCTTTGCCCTTTTTCCAATGTATGTATATGATCCTTTTCTCCCTCTCTTTTTGGGTCTTTCAAAAAGGCTGGGCGCTGGGCCTAAATACCGACACGGAAACTATGCTAAGATCTACGCCTCAGAGGACCATAACATCAAGGAAGCGTGGCCGAATGTGCGCGGCGGGTACCGGCAGATGATGCTGAACAAGGTGTGACTTGCGATAGTTGCAGCGTGCTTTGCTTCGTCAGAACTACCAGTGCCACTCTACGAGTCTACTTCTTTGCTTACTTCTGGAGTGACGGCGCAATCTGCCGTTTGCTCTTGTTGCTGCAATGGCTTTTGACGGTGCGTGCAACAAGACATGACGAAGGGGGTTGTTAACCTGGTTATGGATGGCATGGGGTGTAGAACGTTGGGTAGATAGGCAACGAGTGGACAGCCATGTTCCAGTGGTAATCACAGAGATTGATTGTGTGTATGATTCCTATGATGATGAGTCGGAGTGAGATCATAACGACGCGTGGACTGGACAGAATTGATTGCCCCCAGAGGAAGAGAAAAAAGCAAAAGCAGCACTGCCTGGTTCGTGGCGAGGCCGGTAAGCCGCCTCCATGTACTGTTGATCATAATCAGCCCATGGTCTTTACTAGGTAGCTTCCATAAGAAGCAGAAAAGATGAGAACTGTGTACAAGGATCCCCAAAAAAGGGAAATTTCATTTCATCGACAACGAGAACAGACCGCTGTAATGCCATCCCCCCTCCCCTCCTTTTACCATGTACTCCACCCGACCTCGATTCGAAAAGCTACCTACAGGAAATGCTTGAGCTTGGAAGAATCTACAATAGCACCTGCCTCTTGGCTGTGGATCATCAAGGTTCAATATACTTCAGGTAGGTATTCATGACCTTGTACCTAAAAAAGACGCACAGAGAGTAAGTAGAACGAATATGCCAATTTTGCGGAATCACCAACTATTTAATGCAAGAAAAATCATTTGTCTTCTTACGTTTTCTTACTTTGTTTCATAAGTCGTGTCGTCTCTTCTCTTTCCGTGGCCGTCGACCCAGGTTGTCTGTCTCCTTGTTGTCACAGAATACATACATGGTTACATCGAATACATAGGTAGGTACACCCCCTCCTTTCCTGCCGCCCCCGCATCACGGCGCTTACAGCGACAGCCAATCAGGGCCCTTAAACGCTGATCAGGATTTCAGGAATCCTGGGCAAGAAGACCTTGGGCCTGTCGACGAATCAAATTCCCCGAAAGTTCGTCTTCGGCGCTTAAAAGCAACCCAACTGCCCATGCCAGCCGGCCCTAGAACGAACTTGGCCATTTTCAGACGCGACGCTTTGCTCTTCGTGTCACCATTGCCCTGCAGCTGTCCCTGTCTCTGCTCTCGTGTGCTCCCCGTGTGCTCTCGTAATGAATATATGTTTTCGAACCCGAGACAAGGACAATAGTAGTTTACAAAAACAGCACTGCATAGCAGCCTGTGAACTTGAACCTAGTGCGGGCGTAAGCAACTGCACTTTGTTGCGCCTGGTGAGCACTGAGGAGACCAGGTACAATGGCGTGGTGGGTGGATGGGATTGAGAGAAACCTCCCGACCTTCTTACATGTGTACACAGTTACGTACAATATGTAGTTCTTTCTGTCTGCTCCTGTATGTCTTCACGGCCCGAATTAGACTTCTTCGGCTTCAAAGAAGCAACAGAACTAAGTTGTCAGGCCAGAAAATTGTGAGAAGGGTGTACTCTTGAGGAACAATCTCAGTTCGGCAGGACAAAAAATTATGCCGATACTCCGTAGACTGCTTCTTTCTGTACATGCCTACTCGGCTCGCATAGCTTCTCAATCCTTCGCAGCCTTATCGTTGTAACACTACATACATAACTTACATACATGCAGGCAGGCCGGTACATAACTGAATACATGTACAGACCAGGCATGGATGGTCGTTATGAAGCAAACAGACACACCTCCCTCGCTTTCGTTTCTTAAGTTAGCGCTGACTCGTCCTCATGGCCCGACAATTGGTTTGGTGGAATATTTTTGTGTAATTAACGAAGTCAAACACCTGGACATCATCGTCTTTCGTCGCATTAGGACACAACGGGCAACGGGGACTTGATGCAGTGACTGCAGCCCACCGACTTGTGTGATACTCAGTCGTTATCGTTGCTTTTCGCTGTGTCGCATCGTTTGGTCGACTTGGCTGAACCCTTCCTGTGCATTACCTATACTGAAAATAGGGATGCTTGTCTGCCCCATGTGAGAGCACGAGCGTGATACTTGACCGTCACGCGCCTTTCGAGGTGTGACATTGTAACTCTGCCAATGTGGTAACTTGAATATGGACCGGAAGCGCCATTATATCGTTGGCAATAGATGTAACCACCTGTCTTGAGATTGACTAGGTATGCTGTCCATGCTCCCCAGTCTCATGTGCTTGCGTCACGATAGGCGCCGTGCGTACCCTTGCTGCCGCCCACCCTACGAGCCCGCATGCTCCTCCGCCAAGCTCCCACAACATGCTTGTGCAGATTTAGACGTATCCCACCCAGACTATGCTGTCCACGCGTGACGCATGCTCCTCCACATCTAAGCACAACTTCACAAGGCATGGAACCAAGGAAATTATCGAAAAGCCAGCTTCATATCTGGGAATAGGCGCCCCATCTGTGTCGAATGGTGCAGTATGCCACATGTCGCATGTAACACACGTGCACGCAGCGCGCGGTCTCCGGTTTACTTGGTGTATATCTCATTCTCCCTCGGTCATAGACACAGGCCAACTCTTGACGGTTCACACCAGGAAGTTTCGCCATTCGAATGTAAACGGAAGAAAAAGAGTAATAAAAGAGTAACTAATAATTATAGTATCGAAGAGGCGACAAACAGACAGTGATCGGGCAGCGCTCTTTCTTTGGCAGCGGAGAGTAGCCATTGGGCAGCCAGCACCTAATCTGATAAGCTCAATGATTAGACGGCCTCAATAGTTTAGCCATGGACAAATACCCGATACAATCGTAAACATCAAGCACTCCGTGTTTTCGTAAGTGGCCATTGCATTTTCTGGATTGTGTGTTGTTACTTTGTCTCCGTCTCAAGTTCTCCATATCCTTCTTCTTCACTCCTCTCTTCGTCTCTTGCCTCGCGGGGCCGGTTCCATGCGAGGAATGTATGTCACTGTTCTGGTTACAACTTCGCGGATGTGCCGAATGCTTGTGCGTGAAGTCTTATGCCTTTTGTCGGCAGCATGAGCCTCCAGGGCCGCCTCCCAGTCGAAGACAGGGCGGGAAGCTCTGGCATTAGGGGTGGACCGGGTGGTATTCGCACTCAGCGGAGAATCGACACTTGAGAAGGCGGGACTCGGGGGCAGTTTGAGGCTTGGGAATGTAGCAGCAATATTTGGAGGCGCAGACATTGGTGCCGAGGTTGGCAGTGGAGTGCGAGGCAAAGCTGACGCGGATACTGATACTGATACGGTATTACGCGTTAGCTTACAGCTTGGTGTCGCGGTTGGAAGTGGTGTGCGCGGCAAACTTGATGCTGGTATACGAGGTGTTTGTTTGCTGCTCGATATAGAGGCTTGGAGTGGGGTGCGCGGCAAAGCTGATGATGCTGCCGATACGGTATCAGGTATCGGCTTACAGCTCGGCGACGAGGTCGGAAGTGGTGGGCGAGGCAAAGCTGTTGCTGATACAGAAGGTGTTTGTTTGCTGCTTGGTGTCGAGGCTGGTGATAATGATTCTCGCTTGGGCGACCGTTCAACTCTTTCGTTCTCAGAAGTACTCTTGGTAGAATCAAGGCTCAAGTCGCCCAGTACAACTGATGGAGAGTTCATTGCCATTGCTTTGGACAAAAACTCGGCGTAGGCGGCAGGTGGGCTAATGGGTGTCTTGAGGAAGTCTGGGTCCATCATCCTGGGAAATGGCCTGGCTGAAAGAGGAGTGGACGCAGATGCAGATGAGATCTCCGACGGGAAAGTAGCCGTGAGTGGCGTGGAGAGTTTTTCCAGCTTGGGTTTTGTAATAGGCATGTTGGAGTGGATGATGGTGATGTGTATATAAAGACTGTTCAGTAGCAAGAACAGGAAACAATGGAATCCGTAGACTAACAGTCGGGAAATGAAATTGCTGCCGAACAGAAACGGGCGACTGAGGGCTAACAAAGGACGGAAGCCGTCGATGAACAGCTTGAGAGGGAGAGGGGAAGAGTTCAAACAAACGGGTGTCGCCAGGAGCGTTTCATTATAAGGCGAAGAACGGCGCAAGGGAAAATTACTGTGGACGACAACACAAGCAAGTGAAGGGGCGTGTCAGTGATGGAAAACAGGCGGCGTGCGCCTTGTGAGGTTAAAACGCGGATGCTGTTGGTTGGGGTGTGGCGGCAGGGAGTCTATAGGTACATACGTTAGGTACGTAAACGGTAATGGAATTGGCGGCGGTTGTTGTACTTGTGAAGTTGTGATCACTGGCGGATGGCGGGGACTTGCATAGTTACAGACTACATACCTATCTACATACTGTAGCCAGCGGTTGGCGCGCCGCGGCCCGGACAAAGGGGGTGCGCGTATCGGAGAGGGAGCGCGATGCCTCTGTCCAGTACTATGTATGTACATATGCAGGTAATTTTAGCCTTTATTATTATTAGGTAGATAGCCTTGGCTACCTAATCCCGTGGTGCTCAAGCATAACAGTCATATGTACTCGATATAAATTAGTAATGTATAGGTATGCATACAATCCAGATCCCATCTTGACGGGGATGTCTGGAAACCTCGGGTTTTGCTTATTGGTTTTAGTTGTTGGGCGGCAGCGTACCGCTCAGGCCAAGGTCAAACGGGCGGCAACTGAATAAGCACTGTACAATGTTGAAGACAATTCAGACAAGAGGGCTTGCCGCATGATGGGCCACAATGTCGTGTGACTCGTGAGATTAAGGCGGATACCAATTGTATGTGCTTCTTTGACAATACTTGATGGACGCAGAAAGTTCGAGGGCTGTTTCTACCAAGTCGTTGAAATTTTCGTTGATCGCGCCGCTCTGCATGCTGTGTTGTTACAGCAGGCAGCAGGAACGCGCGACGGCGCTAACCGACTCGTGTGGCAGCTGGCTACCTGATATTTTACACGCGGCTGGAGAAGTTAGAACCCCATTTCGTCGCGCAACGCAAGTCATCTTTTCTCCGACGAAAGTCTCACGTTTCCCTGCATGTACATACTTACTTGTTGCGTCCATCTAATCATCGAATGGAACGCTTGCATTCCGATGTCCGATATGCACAAGTCACTCCATGGCATATTCTCTTGCATACCGAGGCTCGAGCCCTACATCCGCATGCCAAGACTTGCGTGCATGGTATAGAGGCGAACCTGTCCGCACGACCAAGTGCTTTCTTGTCAGAATGCAATGGTTCTACGACGCGACACATTGTGATGCTTATTTGCCGCTTGGGATGCTGGCTTCACGGCGGCTTAGGTCCAGGGGCAAGTATCTCGAGATATACCGCCATGTTCGCGTCAGTTGGAGCGGCCGACCCGGCTCATCGGCCGGGGGCCCTGGGCTGACGAAAATTTCGGTCGTGAGGAATTTTCGTTTCCGTGTGCTCAGGAGCTCACGTTTTTCAGGATCTCGTGCCGTGCCAGGTAGCAAACAATTCCTTTCAGATCGATTATAGACTCGGAACTCCATGATGAACAATCAAAATGCTTGATGGGGTTGTTGAAGTTTTGACTGCGCTACTCTCAACTTCCAGCCAAGCATTTGTATTTTTGTTTTAGTAGTTGTTGCAATCTACAGGTGTTGTAAACCAGCAGATCATATTTTGAGATTGGCCATGTCAGCCATAGGCCACTTACTGGGTGTTAGTAGACTCACTGGTCACTGGTTAATGAATAAGTGACTGACAGCTACACTTGTTTTAGAGCCAGGAAGGAATCCCGTCATAAGCACTCCGTACGAGAAACTTAAGGCTACCGTCTACGACCCCCTCCCTATCTGCTTCGTCTCATCGATGATCGCGCATAAACGCAGCACTCACAACAAAGTCCTTGTCCCCTATACTATCTGTGGCGTACACCGTAAGAATATCGTGCCTTGTACTCTTCAGACGTTAAAGAACACGTGTTTCTCGATTGTGTTAGTGGATGAAGCACAGGAGTGAGATATCGCATGCTTCCAGAGTAAATACATACAAAGATTGAAGGGAAAGCAAATGAACATATTAGTGTTCCGGGTTCCCTCAAGAGTCAAAAAAGAACGCCCAATAAACAAGCTACTTGGCACAACTTCAAACATGTCTATTCGATCAGATTATAGTTGTAGTCATCGACAAAAGAGATCGTGGAGTCATTATCAATAAGAGACAATTGCGACCGGAATATGTCTCCGTTGCGCTTCTAAGTTCTATTGTTATTTTGATCACTTATTGATGTGTGCCTCTTTACAATGCATTGCCTGAGACTGCAATTGGTCTGCGACTCTGCTCATTTGCCGATTTCTCTTCTATTTTGATGCTGAGCTTGTGATTTGAGGTGCATACACATGAAAGCGAGTTTACCTGCAGTTTGTACAATCGAACCTATATACAATACAAGTCCAAAAATGGGATGCAACGGAGTTTCATAGACGGTAGTAGTAATAGTCGGATACTTTTGTCGCTGAGTTTATTCATGGCCATTGGCCCATGAGTGAGCACAGTCACTGAGCCGAAAGTCGACAAGACCATCACATGCGGCTTCCATTACAGTATCATGAGGGGATATTGACAGTAAGGGTGTTCAGAAGTCTCTTTTGTTAGTCACGTATTTGGTAGGCATGATGAGCAGTAGAGAGCTCAGAGACGGGTCCACGGGATCGTAGCAGGCCGGTGATCTGGCATTCACATTGCTTTGTGCAATATGTTTATTTTGTTGGAAATCATCCTTTGCAGCAGTTCAAAACTTCAAAGCGTGTCTAATACTTAATTCGTAGAGCCCAAGTAGGTAGCTCACGGTGCAGCTTGAACGACATAATGTTTTCATCATCCATTCGCGACTGAGTGCGAGGAGAGTCGAAGAGACTCAACACTCTCACACTTGTGATGAGTCATGAGTGTAAATACCAACATAAAATATACAAAGCTATCAAGTAGTGAAAACCGGAATTCCGGTCATTAAACACGTGCTTACGGCGGCGCATCAACTGCATACCCTAAGCGCCCGCCGCCTGCTTGGATGGCAACCACGCCATGGGAAAAACAGGTACTCACTAACATACAACACAGCTGGGAGTAAGATCGGACAGGCAAGTGAGCGTGCATCGCCAACTTCTCAGATATGTAGAATCAGTAGAGCAAGAAATCTGTCTGGCACGGAGCCATCTCGCCAGCGAAGAATCGAGATGTGCCGAAAACTACCATGGAAAAAAGAAGAGAAAGACTTGGCCCTGCAGGAAGATTTATAGGAGCCAAGTACATAGTGGCCCATTTAGATTTTAGAATTGCTGCGATAATTGGCCTTACATACTTAAAGGGGGGGACACATCAGAAGTAAATGATCCCTGACAAGTTACAACAAAGGGGCTCTGGTCGGTTCTCTTCTCTACTCTATCAGATCCCAGCGATCTTACGGACGCCATAAGATCGATTTACGGATATGAAGCAACAAGTTTGAACATTCGAGTCGTTGTATTCTAATTTCTTTATACACATTCGTAATGCGCTACGCATCTAGGTCGAGAGACATTCTCTCATTAAGTACGGCGCAGTAGAATAAGGCTGGTCGTAAGGGATTTTCATTTGCATTGTATTGTTCAGCCATTGGGAACGCCCTTAAGTTGTACAATGGCCAAGTGATGGCTGAGGCTCCAGCTGGGCTCTACCAATGCGTATGCATGTATCTAGCAGGGCCTGATTGCGCGATCGATCGCAGGGCATAGACTTCCCCTTATTAACTATATTAACTATCTGCACGTACGACCACGACTCTTCTCAGGTCGTCGTGGTTGAGATTAACTTACTAATTTATAAGCGTCAGCCAGAACCATGCTCAGCTGGAAGCCAGGTATAGAGAGCATCCAGAGGGAAACTCGTGCTGTAAAACTGGTGACTGGTTCAGAGAGACGCCGAAATAGTGGTCAGTATTGCATACAAGCCTACCCAGAGACAAGAGCAGACACATGCTTTCAGCACGCATGGACGGCATCATGCCCAGTGCGAGCGTTGGCCGACAATCTCTTGACATTCGATCAATGCACGTCGTTGCGAGGCGAGTAACACTTCACAAAATACATATGTATGTAAAAGAATACACATCAAGAAGACTAAGATAAGAAGAAGAAGAAGCACAGAAGCTGCTGCAAATGCCAACAGGTGCCGACTCTCTCCTAGCCTCCCCATTGGCGCTCATCGCATCATCATGTTGACGGCTGGCACGCAACTTTGTTGTTGGATGGATGCGCATGTGTGAGTCTTTGTGTTGCCATGATGTGGAATTGTCCGTTTTGCCATTCTTCAACAAATGCTGGCTTCTTTTGTTGCCGGGACAGGGAAGTCTAGAGTAATTCTCGACCACGCATTAGGTATTGAATCGCCCGCCAGTACATTGCATTCTGCTACACCGTATCAACACGTCTGATGCTCCACTTAAGTTCCGCGTCGAGTCGAGATAATGACGCATGTTGTAAGCTGGAAGGTAGCAGCAGACTTGGTGTAGTTCGTAGCGGTTCGTAGCAGTTCGTGTAGAGGTACATATGTACTACCTACGGTAGCACCTTGCCCCCTCATTTGAATGGGGGCCTCCTCGTGGTTTATGGGCCTGGTGAATCGCGCCAAAGAATCTATTTAATTTCGACCAAGGTGAAAAGCTTCCACAATACGTACAATGGCCTAATTTTGCAGACTACAAATACATATCCACTCCGTAGAGAAGGAAGTCGAATTCGGAGGCAACTTGCGTCACACACTACATACATACTCGGTAATGGCATCTCCGGCGACCCCTCCCAGTCTTGTCTTACCATCACGAATCTCGAGCTGGCGGTAGCACCACATCAGACTATCAAATGCCCTTTGGAATATGCGCAACGGTATGTACAGCACGGAGACTGCCACGGCAATTGCGCCAGTTTCTGTCCTCTGGACGCTTCAATGCTGCCGATTGGCGTCGTCGACCCCTGGGCTCTAGATAGTCTGATCACCAAACGTTCTTCCTAAATAGGTACACATGTACCTACTCCGTACGGACTCCCGAAGAGTTAACGTGTATGTACGTATGTACGTACATACGGAGTGCCTCATACTTCCATCATCCATGGCATGGGGCAGTGTGGGTCAAAGCCAGCAAATCAACATCAAAGTCGCACAGCCATAAACGCCAAGCGGAGACGGTGTAATGTCTCCACGCATAAGCTGAATCAGCCAGTCACATGTGTTAAAAGAAGTAAGAAGTCCAGGTCCCCCGCCCCCTGAAAACAAATCAAATCACATCTTTACTTTCTCTTCGTCTTTTACTCACAACCATTCATTTTCTTCTCTTCAAATAGCCAATCAATCTCGCTCACCTGCGCTGCCGTTCCTCCACACACCAACGGGTAGCACAGAGGACAGGAGTCAGGAGTCAGGACACGAAAGACACGAAGGAAGTCACTAATCGATTGGAAAAAAGGGACCCGTATTCACGCGACGGCCGTCCTGTCAATCACATCGACTTGGCCCGCCGGCTCTAGCCAAACACAAAGCTTCCAGATCTTCCAGGCACGCGCGCGTCTCGACATCCCAGTGAAAACGAAAACGACCGAGACAAAGAGGGATTTTTCTCGGGCCAAAGCCGGCAGCCAGTCGACGCGCTCACAACAACAGCCCTGGGCGTCTAAAGCAAAGCCTCCGCGGTCAACTGTCAACTCGCATCGGGCTCAGCAGCATTGCTCCACGTCGTTGGAGTCCTCGCTATTTAATTCGTCCTGGCACATGTGCCTCGACGCTGTTGTCACTGTCAGTGCCCACTGTCTACTGCCCACAGATTGCACTGGCCCACCAGCCTTTTTTCTCCCCTTTGAGTCCGTCTCCGCCAACCTGCGTGTGCGCGCCTCGCGACCGGCTGCTTTCCCCCACCTCGGCCATCGGCAGCTGTAGCGCCGGAATTTGAGCTCCACCTTGTTGAGCCCTCGACAGCCCTCGAAAGCCTCGACCACGCTGAGCTGCTTTGCCCCAAAAATCGCCCACTTCCCCTCCTCCAGCAAATCAGCTCGCGATTCCCGCGCGTCTCCGATTCGGCCTCTATCGCAGCTTTTCTTGATCACAGAGGCCTATCATCGTGGCCAGCCTCCATATCGTCCACTTCGCACTCTCCATTGGCCGAAGGTGACTGCGCATCGCGGCGCGTCCTGGCTTACATCTGGTTCGGCATCAGTCTGGCGCAGAGGAGCTTCTTGTCGCGTCGTCTAGCAACAGCTTCATCGTTCGAGCTACACCGCGCTCCGCGCTATTGCCCAATCGAAGATTAAGCGTCAAAATTTGTCGCACGAGAGATCTGAGGTATGCACGCTCTACTATCTTGCCTCTTCTTTATGGTCCATACTGCGGCTGTCTTCGAACTTTGGCGCGGTGCTCGCCCTTTGTTGATCGCCGCTGTTCCTTTGCGTATCCTGTCTTCGTCGGCGTGCGACATCTTTTTTCTCTCTTTTTTGCCTATTATTTCTGCATCGATTCTTTGCGACCATCGCGTCCTCGAGGCCTGATCTTGTTGTACAAGGATCACTCAGACACTGCGCGTTGACGAACGGCCTCGTTGTGCGCCTCTGTCCGTCTTGTACGAACGCGTGTTCTCTTGCGGACGCGCCATACTGCCTGTTGCACGCAACACCGCTGGTCGCATCGTACCACCAGGTGCTCAACGAGCAAGTGCTCTCTCATCTGGCGGCGCGGCGCAAATTCCACACCACCTTGGCACCTGCTGCTTAATCTTGCGCAAGATACCTGCCCAAACGCATCCTGCTCCAAGCTCGTACCAACTGCCAAACTGAACGACCTCTTTTCGACATTTTTGTCCTTCCGACATAACATGCTTCGTTTTTATTTCCTGGTTCAGAATTTGCATCGTGGCAGTGGCGAACACAATCATGATCCGATAACACATGAACGCTGCAGCACCTGTCTAGCACCTCCTACTGGCTGTTGTTCGCATTGTTCGACCGAGTCCAGCAAGCTGCTGCCTAGACCACAACGCCTTTGCCGCTGTCAGTGGTGTCTCGCATCCGCTGCATCAAGATGAACATGTTCCGCTGTCAATTTCTGCTCTTGGGCACAGATGAGTTGTCTACAGGTGCGCTTGCTGCTGTCGCTGAGTACAAAGCGACAAGGTAAGCCTGAATAGTGGCAATGGACCCATGTTCTGCTGTGCCATCGATGACTCGCCAGTATAACTGCATTGGCGTCGAGCCGGCTGCTGACGCAGGTTGGGCTCGCCGGTTCCGAACTGCGCAATTCCCCGTTCAGGTGCATGAGGAACCTGCCAACGCATGACAAGTGTGGTCCACCACCACTCCAAGGCTCAGCGGCTTCGTCTTCTTCTCACCTATTTTTCCAACCCAAGTCTTCTGCGAGACAAGCTGTCCCACCGCTGCTGTTCTTCTTTCCCTGCCCTGTAAACTGCTTTCGCTAATTACTCTGGTTGGACAGACTTGGCCTTATTCATTGGCCTCGCAACTCAATTCCAGGACCCAGACAAGTTCGTGCGGCGTGTTACGACTTGCGTCTCTACCGTCCCTTAGAGGCACGGCCGAGGAAGCACCCGTCGTATACTGCCGATTCCTGTTGGACTGCAAGGTCTTTCTTATCACGTCTGCTACGCCGATCTGCACAACGCCATAAATCAGTTTTGAAAAGTTTCTACCGCCCTGAATTTACGCCGCGGCACTTCGCCAGCTCACACGCCCACTCAATATCACTCACTGCCAAAGCTTTGGGTGCCTGTACATGTACAGCTACCACCAGGCCTGCCTAAGCGACAACAGCCACTACCCGCCACGGCGCCCAACCAAACCCAAAGCCGTCTGTGCATCTCAACCACGAGCTTTCACTGAGTAGGGGTATCTGCGCGACTATTTGTTATCCGACTCTCGAATCCTCATTTGCTCGAGTACTTCGAGTGTTGCTCTACGCGTTCATTCTATTCGCGCCCCTGCAGAAACGCAGGCGTGTCGTCCCGTCCAGCGCCTTCAGCACTGGACCTACTTGCTGTCCCAACGGCGATCTCCCTCCGAGACTAACAACCACTATAAAAACAGAACAAAAACCTTCACCACATCCTCACCAAAAATGTATCAACCACAGTATGGTGTGCCACAGCAGAGCATGCAGCAAGTTCCCTATGGGATGCCCGGTATTCAAGCTGCGGCAATGGCTGCTACTGCTGCGGCTTCGGGCTCGAATTACCCTTACATGCACTCGGATCCGAGCATGCCTCAAGGCTCGCCGCGTATGGGCGATGGGGTAAAGAAGGACAGCCGACAATCGCCACGAATGAACAACATGTCGCAGATGCCTCGAAGGATGAGCCAAGTAACAAGTCCCGGCATGCCTAGCGCTCAAGGCATGATGAATCATAATGCGGGCCGACCCGGCGTCGCACCTCCCCAGATGGCTCCCGGACAAGCGATGCAACACCCTCAATCGCCCGAGATGCCGGCGGGCGGCGCTGAGGAATCGCCGCTGTACGTCAATGCCAAGCAATTTCATCGAATTCTCAAGCGTCGACTTGCCCGCCAACGTTTAGAAGAGCAGCTTAGACTCACCTCTAAAGGCCGCAAGCCGTATCTTCATGAGTCACGTCACAACCACGCCATGCGCAGGCCTCGCGGTCCTGGTGGCCGCTTCTTGACTGCTGAAGAAGTGGCGGCTATGGAGCGGGAAGCTAAAAGAGAAAATAGCGGGAAGTCCGATGGCGGAGACGATGCCTCTCACAAGAGCAACGATACCAGTGGAGAGAAGCGGAAGTCTGAAACTGACTCTACCCCCCCCAGCAAGAAGCTAAAAACAGAGGCGCAAAGTTCTCAGACAGACGGAGGTGAGGATGATGAGAGTTGAGAGTTCAGACTTAAGGGGCTACTGGAAGAATGAGTCAGTAATGCCGAAGGCTTGACATGGTTTGCTTGTGTCAATTTGTATATTCACGATGTCATGAAGGTAGAAAATACCTGTCGCGCCGCCGCCTTGATTTGTTTCTTGCGTTTCTTTTCTCTTTTCTCCACATACCTAGTTTCCTAATCGTGGACCACGCGAGCATCTTTTTTTCTTGGGATCAGTGGTGTTTGGCGGAGTGATAGAACGTGACATATGTGAAGACTTGGGTTGAGAATTACCACTGCGAGGTAGGCGTGCCTCCAAAGCCGGATGGACAATGTAAAGGGGAAATGGTCTTGGGAAATGGTCTTCATTCGTTCCCAACAAAGGCTGTCCTTTGTTGATTTATTTCTTCTCTTCTAATACACATGCCAGACTCTGGCGAGGGCATGTATTGTTCACCGCTGTCCCTATATGGAAGGTCGGCGTATGCGTAGGAACACTGAACTTGAATGGATTGAATGTATGCATGATTCGATACGATGTATACCCCTGCTCTCTGCTTTCCACTCTACTTCTCTCTTATAGTTGTCCTGTGCTAGGTCTTTTGTTGGATATGCCATCGTCAAGTCAAAGCTCTCTCTCCTGCTTCTACGCAGAAAGAATATATGCCCCAAACAACAGGCAAAGGGCCCCGAAGGGCCCGAAGGGGGAGCCGAAAGAAAAAGAACCTAGCGGGAGCACTCATGGCAGGGGCAGCAGTGTATGTATACTGGATTCGGCACTGGACAGGTCGTCGGTCGATAGATCTCTATACATATAGGTATCCTCACACCAAATACTACAAACCGCCATGAACATTGGACCCGTTTAAAATTTTGGACCATCACATGCAATAACTTCACTTCTACGTGTTGAAGCACCAAAATGATACGCAGATGAGCATAATCTGTAGATATTTAACGAGGTAATTACATTACGTACGGGGAAGGGTGCATTGGTGCGGCGGCGACGGAGAGCTGAGGAGGCTTGGTTGTTCCTTGGCGTCCCCACTGCACTTCGTAGATGCAACTGGCCGTCATCTCATCGGACAGATTCAATGATCTCAGCTGCTGCAGGTTTGGATCTTGGCTGTGCCTTGTCATTCGTTCTCCCCCCTGCCATTTCATCTGCTTACTGTATATTAAGACTCGGATCTCCAGAACAAGAATTAAGTTCTGCCGATGGCAGAGAAATTCTGATATGTAGATGATGTGCCCTCAATCAAGGTTTGATCGATCATGTCTGGTTTGAAGGAAGAGATCGTTATACAGCGGGCTGTTGCCACCGTGTGGCGTCATTCGAGGCAAAAGAAAACTGAACGGGTAAGAAGGGCCAGAAGAAATTGTCCTCATGGCACTTGCTTCGGCCCCCAAGTCGACGGATACCGGCATTGTACGGAGTACGGAACATTGATCATTAGCGTTTGTTGATGAAGTCCGGGGGAACCTAACCACCCCTCACGAGTCACCACTGGAGCGAACGTGGGGACATGGGGTGAAGGTGGCTTTCCCGACTCCCGAGGGCCACCCAAGGGACCTCGGCTCAATTTCGACTTCTTTGCTCAGTGACACGTCCATGCACCGTCACCCCCCCCCTTCTCCAAGCATGTTGCTCATTAGGCCGTGGTTGGCATGACATGAATCTACGGCGTCTGTCAGAACCTCTTAGCTTTGTATGTCTGGGACGCCGGCCTTGAAGAACGAAGCACAGTGCAAGCCAGAAGTTCGCGATGGCGGGGCAGATTCGCCAGCCGATCGATGAGGTGGCCTTGAGCAGGTTCATCGAGCAGAATGTGCCGGAGATCAAGCTACCGATCGATGTGAAGCAGGTATGTATGTGTGCGTCGTTGCATTAGACATTCTTTCCGTGTTTGTCTGTTCCTTCTTTCTTATTTTCCGCGATTTCTTATAACATTCCAATCCGGTATTGTTATGATTGTATTATTCTGTTAACTCGCATGTTCTTTCTAGTTTGGATTTGGTCAATCAAACCCAACATATCAAATCACGGCCACCGACTCTCAAAGATTCGTCATGCGCAAGAAACCCCCCGGCAAGCTCGTCTCGCAAACTGCCCACCAGGTCGAGCGCGAATACCGGGTGCTGAATGCGCTGGAAAAGACGGACGTGCCTGTGCCCAAGACGTACTGTCTTTGCGAGGACAACTCCATCATTGGCACGCCCTTTTATATCATGGAGTTTCTGGACGGTCGCATCATTGAGGATTTTGCATTGCCGGGGGTGACGGCCCAAGAGAGAACAGCCATGTGGCGCGCTGCGATTGAGACGCTCGCGCTCTTGCACACTGTAGACTACAAGGCAGTTGGACTGGAGAAATTTGGGAAATCGAGCGGCTTCTATGGGAGGCAGATCCGGACATGGAGCGCCATTTGCTCGGCGCAGGAGGGGATCAAGGATGTTGAGAGCGGCGAAGAGGTGGGGAGGTTGCCGCATTTCGAGGAGATAGTGGACTTCCTCATGGACGAGGCGCGGCAGCCTGGGGACAGGACGACGTTGGTGCATGGCGATTTCAAGATCGATAATCTGGTTTTTCACAAGACGGAGCCACGGGTGATTGGTATTCTGGAGTGAGTCATGTTTCCTCCCCTTCTCTACTTTTCGTCTGTCGCTCTACCTCTTTCGCGCCCTCTCCCCCCCTCCCTTTGCATGTGTGTATGTGTGTGCGTGCCTCTATCTGTCTCTCTCACAAGTGCCTCTCTCATGTTAAAATTGCGCCCCTTTTTAACCAATGGCTCTTTTTGCTCGCTCCTGCTTTCCAACCTTTTTCGGTGTTACAGAAATCTGACGTCGTTCCTCTTGCAGCTGGGAAATGTCTACAATCGGCCACCCTCTCTCAGATGTGTGCAATCTTCTCATGCAATACTACACGGGCAGACATCCCAACGCGGAAATCCAATCCGCTATAGGATCCCTGTCGGGTAGGACGCCGGGCCTGCCTACAGAGGAGCAGCTGCTGGGATGGTACGCGGAGATCTCAGGCTATGATGCGCGGCACGACATGAGTTGGGGCGTGGCTTTTAATGTGTTCAAACTGGCGGGTGTGTTCCAGGGCATTGCGGCAAGGTATGCGCGCCGGCAGGCGAGCAGCGAGAAGGCAAAGCAGTATGCAATGAGGCGGGGACCAGTGGCGCGGTTCGCGTGGGACTTGGCACAAGAGGCACGGGCGAAGAGCGGTGCAAAGCTGTAAAAACGTCATGGTGGCCTGCAGTATGTACATGTCATAATTCACTTAGCATTGCTGTGAGAAAAGGAAGCTTTAAATGAAAACAACTACATGTGTTAAACAATTTGGGGGCACATGGTGGGTGTATATTTGACTGAAGAGCTAAGTTTCCCAACTTGTGGGAAAGTGGGAATACTATT